>CAEGAE010053213.1:0-80972 GCA_903067095.1 Girardinus metallicus
CCTTGTAGAATATTTCACTATTGAAGAAAGGAAAAATAAGATTTGTTCTATTCAGCCCTGAAAGGCAAGTGAGAGAGAGAGAGAAAGAGAGAGAGCGAGAGAGAGTTTAACAGGAAAGCGAGGCTGCTGACACAACCCAGCTCCAACATCAAGCCATCAGCAAACTCCCTGGACTCTGAGCTCTTTTAATAGATCTGTAGAAACTCTGACATCCCCACCTTCATTTCAGTTTTACTCCCTAAATTTATTAATTTTTTTACTGTAAATTTAAAATTTGCATTGAAATAAAATGACCAAAATAAGCTTACAAAAGCAAAACCACTCTTACCATGGTCTCCAGACCCTGACCCAGAGCCAGATCCATCATCTTCACCGTCTTCATCATCTATGGGGACGTCACCTGATCCCGGTTCCTCTATGTAAAGGTCATCTGCTTGGGAAGCAGTTGAATGGGACAGGACAAGGAGCTGGAAGACAGAAGAAAAACAGTAATTTAAGGGGGTGCATACAATGAAAGGCAAAAAAGGAAACAAGAGACACTGATGCACATAAATTCACACTTTCAGAAATCCACCCACTAATTGAAACCATGTGAAAACCTCTGCAGATCTAGAGAAAGACAATACCTCTCGTAACCAATGATGTAGGCAGGCAAATATGCTGGAAGTGTGCACTGCTGTCTGTGAGAGAAACCACGATGTGAGCTGCTATTGTATGAATAGTTGGCCTAAGCTGGATTTATGCTCATTTCATGTGTCATGATTGTAATTTGTGATACTCCCCAGAGCCAGACAGCTGAGACCAAAGTGTTTTTGAGAGGAGTGGGAGTGAGAGAGAAAGAGATAGAGCAGCTTCAAAGACAACAGACAAAACAGACCAAGTGCATACACACGTTAAAAAGGTTACTGCCGTTGCTCTGGACACCCTCCTAGCAACACAGCGCTACACAAATGTGACGTGCTGAAAACCACTGAGAAACTGCACGCAAAGCCCAGTCAGTGAGGAGCTGATGCAACGAACACACCAGGCAGGCAAAATGGAAAACAAGAGAAGCCTGATAACGACTGAAAAGTTTAAAAAAAAAAAAAAACAAGTGAAGGAGAGAGGGGAATCACACAGTTGGTGTTAAGACAGAAAGACACACACAGACATGGATAAATATGGTCCTTTGAGACTTCAGCTATGTCTGGTATGTATACTATGCTTCCACTAACACAGGTGCTGAGAGAGTTAGAGAGGAGAAAGCCTGGAGAAAGGAAAGGGAGAAAGCGGAAGAAGAGAGACAGAAAAAGTTATTTGTCTAACAAAACAGGTGCTGAAGACAACAGAAGGTGTGAGATAAGGTGACCGATTCAGTTTTACTATGACTGCTGTTTATGACTCAAAGTTAGCATTACAAGGAGATCCTCAGCATCAGCTTTAGGGAGAAAATTGAACAAGCGGTTTAAAAACTCACTACAACGGTAACTTTCTATCATATGCTCTTGCTTAAGGTGTTCAATGCACCGAGCTTTCAAAACAATGAACTCCTGTTTCTGCCTCTATTAGCCGTGGCTCAGATCTCTTACAGACAAATGACTCATTTGAGGTAAAACTGAAGCAGACCGAATGTGCTCACACTGTGGCAACCGAGAAAATATCCAGCCATTTCTAAAAGCAGCAGAACAGGCTAATGCACAACATGGCTAAACAACAGAAGAGGCTTCTGTTTTTAGCCAACAATTACAAATCCAGATGATGAAAACTTATGAGCAGACATAAAGGACCGAACTTTTATCTTACTCCAAGAGATACTGCCAACAATTAGACCAAATGGCTTTAAATTCGGAGTCTGTGCTGATGAAGAAAGATAGTTGTTATCTTTAAACTGTTTAAGATTCCCCTCCAAGCTTCAATTGAGGCCAGACATCAGTTGTTTAAACTGCGTCTGTTGCAAAGCAAAAAGAGCAGGTCACGCCCACCTCTACAATGGCCTCCGCACAGCCCTTGGGATTTTTCCACATTTACTCACAGGACAACTTCAAAGTGTCTTGTTGAGATCTGAATAGATAAACAAGAAGTGGTGCGATATAAGTGAAATGAAAGCAAGACAATTTGCTTTTAATTTTTTTTTTCCCCCCAAACAAAAATCTGAAAAGCGTGCATTTGTTCTCCGCCCTACTCTGTCCCTACTTTATAGAACCAATTACGGCTGCAAGTCTTTTAACATATGTCTCCACAACAAAACACGGTTGTTCCCCTTTTTTCTAATGTAAATTCATCCAGGCTCACACTGATGGGACAGAGAGGTTATAACAAACAGCAAGTTTCCAAATCTTGCCACAGCCAACCAAATGCATTCCAGTCTAGAATTTACTGGGCCATGCCAACACATTCATTGGTTTAAATCAAAACCATTTAATCACAAATCTAGCTGTAGGGCCACTCTTCTGCTAGAGGGTGGATCCCCACTCCTTTTTCAGCCTTTCAACACAAATTTTTCCCAGGATTTTTTTTTTGCCCACAGCATGATGCTGCCACCACTATGCGTCACATTGAAGTTTGGGTTGTATTGTGACAAAAAAGTTGATTAAGTTCTTAGATTATTAAGAATCTAAGAACTAAATAATCTAAGTGCTGACATACATTCTTAATTGCGCTCTTAGAAAGGGCCTTCTAAGAGCGCAATGAGTTTGAATTTAATCTGGGCTTTGGTGAATTAGCAGCTAAAGTTGGGGACTTCATGATTCATCATCATCATCAAAAGGAAAAAAAAAAAAGGAAGATAATCGTAAGGTGGTAGATGTAGATGTGGCAGATGTGACACAAAGGTGCAACTGACAGCTATCACAATATTAAAGCATCGTAATTTAATGCTTTTCTGAAATTATTCAATAATAAGACTAACGCAAGATAATTCCCCATAAGCAATATGGTTTAGCTTAATAAACGTTAAATAAAGGCGACACGTTTAGGTGGATAAGTCAGGCTAATCCTTCATTCCATTAATTTTCTGTTGAACTATTACTTTGACTAATGGACATAAACACCATATTTTCTATTAAGGTAATTGTTTTAATACATCTAATTGAAAAATATCACAACATTTATAAGTTGTTATGAAGAGAATCATAAGTATCCACACTTGAAATCAGCAGAGCAGACCCCATGTCTGCAGTAAAAAAAAAAAGAAGAAAATGATAAAAAATTATGTATGAAAAGTTTATTTTCATACAATCATAACATCCCTCCTTGCTTATTGCTTTTTCCTATTAATTGAACAAAAATTGTTGAAACATAAAAGCCAAAATGTAAGAAACGAGTCAATACTCTGTGCTTTCCTCGCTAGAGACGGGTTGTGTCAGAGTTTACTGGTAGATGTGACACAAAGGTCAAACATCTGGAAAACACACATACGCAACGTACATAGCGTGTACACTGGCGTGGTTTCCTAAAGCTTTATAAAACTGAAGACAGTTTACTGGAAACTGCAGGAGCGGGACAGTGCAGCTATTTAAACATTTAGTGTTTAAATAGTGTGTTAGAAGAGTGTGTTATAAAATTTTGCAACCCCCTCCTATCGTGTGTTTCTGGGGATGATATGTAAATATTTCTCCTGGGAGATGGGAGCCAGTGAGTAGAGACAAGAGAGAGATTGTGTAACAGGCCAAAGCACACAGAGAGCCTGTCACCGCCATCGAGATACCTGCTTTACACAATGCTGTGTAAAGAGGGTGCATGTTTGATCAAGGCAACAAAGACCAGAATGTTTGACCACCCCAACATCAAGCCAGCGTCTTTTTAACAGCTTCAAAGGTGTCAGGCATAAACAAATCTGAGCATTTTTGTTGTAGCTCAGCAGGCCTTCGTGATCTTTGAACCTTACGGTGTAGTTTCCAGACATCTAACTGTGACATTATCTGTCGCGAAGGGGTTCAGCATGGAGATAACGACAGAGTAAAACTGTAATGCAAAGGTCCTAGTCCACACAGTGGGAAAATCATTAGAATGCTTTGGCTATGGGAAGAAAGGAGGAAGAGAGATAAAAAAAAAAAAAAAAAAAAAATAACTAAAACAGCCTGCCTTGGTTTATTGGGTCGGACCTGAAGTGGTTGTCTTATCTCTGTTCAACAATGCCGTGATTCACACTGTTAAAACCTGAAACTGCAGCTACGCAGCACATCGCCGCAAGTGATACCAGGCTACTTTTATTTACATTTCATTATGTCTCATTTTATTGCGCAGTGGAAGAGTAATTTCACAGCCACATGTGCGTTTTGGGAGCAGGCTTTAAAAGCGCCATAAAAAGACTCATTAAAACCAGTGTGACAATGTGTCACTGTCTTCCTCCTCGCTTGTGTGGTTCGGCGGAAAGCTACGTGCGCGCCACGCAGTAACGTGCCTGCCTGGACAAGCCCAGAGGGACTCACTGTGAGTCATCCATCCAGAAAATGACACAACTACCGGCCCACATGCTGGCATGGACCAAACGCCCGCTTCGACATTCTGCTTTCAGCGTTACCAGCTGACGAAGCACTCGCTCTTTAGCCAACTCAACCACACAAGGCGAAGGATAGTTTGGATATATATATATATGTGATGCAACCCATCACACCCAGCAATTTAGGCCTGGAGCCTGTATTAGAGACATGAAGTAAGGAGGAATCTGAGCAGGATGGTGAAATAAGTATCAGCCACCATTCTGGGAATGTTTCTGTTGCTTCTGAGAAAAAAAGAGATACAATTAGAGATGCTTTTTTGGGTGGGGGGGGGATACAAGGTTTTCATTTAGGTCTGATTTTCAATAGGTTTTGGTCTCCCGAGAACTGCAACAAATGATAGAGAAAAGAAAGTCTTTAATAGTAGGAAGTTAATCCCCATACATGCATCAATGCATATGACTCCAACATCCACTTGATTCTATTGAAACTAAAATGCATCAACAGTCAACACGTTTTGGTGGCTTGATTTTTCACCTGAAACCGGAAATAAAAACAAACAAACAAAAAAGCAGGAGTTTTTTTTTATTATTATTATTTTGGTTTTAAAATACATAAGAATATAGATAAATATAGATACTTTAAAATGTTTGGTTTGATTCTCTTTTATATTCTTCTACACAGAATCACTGATGAAGAAAAACTGAAAGTTTGTTCATTTTCTGACCTAAATGTTCCAAGCAAAATAAATGCTTAAAATAGTCCCTCCGTGATGTTGCGAGTTTTGTTGTACGATTCCTGCAATCTAAAATGACAGATTTTGTGGCACCTTTCTCAAAAGTTTGTGGTCAACTTTGCACATTTCTTAAGGCTTTAGTTATGCCATGACATAGTCTTACAAAAAGCTGACATTGCTTTTCCCTTCTCTCTTTCTCATCAAGTTAAAATAAATCCGTGACATCACTGGTCATACAGGGTAGAAATATATATATATATATATATATATATATATATATACTATTAGCACATGCAATATGTTGGGGATGTAATTAAAGTCATGAATCAAATCAGGTAATAACTTACTAATGACATCATTAGAAAACCAATAAATACAAGGGCTAAGTTCAGATTAAGACACAAATTAACACAACTACAATAAGATGAGTTTTTTAAGTGGAAATAAACTTGCCTACATCCAAAGTAAATCTGTTTTTTCTTTGACCTAAGGGGATGTCATCAACAGCTAATTTTAACACTTGATTGGCTAATTAAACAACATGCATAATTTAACAACGCAACCTCTGTCACCCACTTTTCTGTTCCCATTAAAATCAAAACCACACACATATACACACACTGCAGCTAATTTTCCAACCCCCATAATTGCATGCAATTATACACTGGAAACATCATATGCATAGGCAAACATATACCTCACATAGTGTTTCCTAGCTCCTAGCATGTCTGTGTTTTAACCAGCTTTTCTTAAAATCATTTACTGTTGTTAGATTTTTCTCGTCAAATGCCTGTGTGTGATGCTTTGACACCTAAAATGTATGAAAAACCAAAAATTGTAAAACCTTCAAAAGAACCAGAAAATGTGTTGAATATTTTGGTTGTAAATAACCTAATGTGAAAACCAGCACGACATCCATATTCAGTCCCACATGTAAATGCCGGGTTCGGCGTCTGGGTTCCAACCTCAGCCTTCCATATGCATGTTGGAGTGATGGAGAGATGACCAAGGAGGAGACAGTCTCTGACACATAGAAGCCTATTGATAGCAGCTGAGATGGTGGAGGGGCAGAAATAGAAAAGCAGACCGGAGGGAGCAGCAGCAGGACATTGGGACATGACAAGCAGCTTAAATAGTTCAAATTGAAGTATTTCTGATGTCCTGTGAAGTTTATGAAAGAACTCACAAGAGGCAGCAACACAGCTGAATTTTACTGCCTGAACTAACACATTTTTTTTCTGACATTCATTGGCAAACATTCACATACACTCATATATATATAACCATACAGAAGTCCATAGCTGATTTGTCTGAAATTAAAGCAGAAAACACATGGAACACATCTAATAATAGGGTTGATGTTAGTTTTGTCATTATTATCTTTACTAGGTTAACACTATATATGATTAAAAAGTATTTTCACAGCCAATACCTAAACCATGAATTAGGACATCTTTTCAAGATCCATTCATACTTACAGAAAGACTGACAAGCTCAGTCTTCAGTGACTGAGTGTGAGAGATTCAAAACTCACACGGTGTACTTTATTTATTTATGTCATAATTAACATTATTTAATAAAGTTGGTGCAGGCTTTCTGCTGAAATATGAGAAACATTTAATCTCTAATTCAGTCTAACTATGATGGGAGAAGGGATTGTGTAATTCTTGCATTTAACAAGCAAAAGTAAAACAAAACAGACAAAAATAATATTCTTATTAGCCGTCTGAGACGCAGGCTTTCCACACCTACTGCCAAATGGTGTTTTTCCACAGTGTTGCTAGCTGAGCTTCACTCTGCTGTCAGCAGGCCCATGCAGTGAAGTTTTGCTGGCATAATGTGAATATTTTTCCACTGCAGTGCACAGCAACATGTTTACTATGATGACAGGATGGAGGTGTATTCGTCACAGATCGCAGTGGGTGCTGTCACGTGAGGCGAAAACCAAAGAGAGTACAACAACACAGACTTTCAGCTTGATTGTGTTGAATTGCAACAACAACTCTAAAGTGCTGCATCTCTATCATTTAGAAAACAAATTTGTCTTATTTTTTTTATAAATAACAATACCCCTTCAGATTTACAGCCACATCAATAATCAGCCTGCCTGAACATAATTTCATTAAATATGACCTAAAATAGATTGTGAAAATGGGAACAGTCAAGACATTAACTGCTCAGATACTGCATCCTGTAAGCCTGTTGTGTATAGATGTCATTGTGGTTTGGCTTGGCTCACTGCAACATAATATAAATTGATCTGGGCCTCTGGAAACACCCTAAAAAACATGTTGTGCCTATTACAGGGACACGCAGGCTGCTGGGCCCAATTCAGACCTCAGCGGTTGCCATTTGAGACTTTCTTTGGAAAGTCCTAAACCGTTTGCTGTAATCAGATCTGATCTTTTGTAATCTGATCAGCTAGGACACATTTCTGTGTAGAAAATGGAAATCTATGCAGTATTTCTGATGATACTTCAAGTTTAATTCTATTTTGTTCCTAATATATTTACTCATATTAGGAATTGTGGTATCATTACACTTCCAGTCAGAGGTTTACATAAACATATGAAAGTGTTTTATTTTGGGGATTTTAATTATTGATCCTGCTGGTTCCCCCTCTGTCAAAATTACACTTTTGAATTATTCTTTTTGGCAATAGTCCCACAACAACAACAAAAAAACTTAGTTGAATTAAAAAAAACTGGGTGTACAACTTTAAAAACTATAATTTTTCTAGGCTCAGAATGAGTCCATACACACTCAAATATTTACACACATGTTCGCTTCAATTTGATCAAATATCTTCTCTGAAATTGTGGAAAAAACACACGCTTTTGTCATGAACAAAAACTAATTGCATTATTTTGGTTATACCTTTCTTCTTTCTGAAAATAAATCAATTGGTTTCCAGCTGAATATTTGTCTCCTCTTGTTATAAAACGTTTCCTTACAAGATAAGTGACTCTTCCATGTAGGCAGCCGCAAATTTTATTCAAGCTTGAAGGAATTACTCTGACCTCTGACTGCGTTTTATAGGCTGGTTAATGCCAGGAAACCAGTCAATTGGAATAAGATTGTTCATTTCTGATGTAAAGAGTTGTCAAACATTCAGGCAGAGTTTTTAAATTACCTATTAAAGGGACTGTTTGCAACTTACTTAGAGAGAATTAGGCATATTTTAAAGGTGCATAAATATATTCAAACCTCTGTTGATTAGAGAAAAGTCACAAACCTTTCACATTTGTGCATTCAGTTCTAGTTTTTAATATGAACTGAAGTTAATTGATATTTTATAACCATTCCATGTTGGGGAAAGAACAATTCAATTCCATTTATAATAACCAAAAATTACCATGATATTCTTGCTGATGACAAGTTTATGTCAATTTCTGAACAGCACTGTTTTTAGTGCCACTAATCTAATTTTTTTTAAGTTGTATGGTTCTTATTGTTGTTAATTTTTATCTTTAATCATCATTTTAATCTTCTAAAATGGTATTTTTCAAAACCCCCTCTTTTAATTGTCACATATCTATAAATCCTTTTGCCGGCATTTGAATTCTACACATTACTTCTCACTGCTTTTACCACTAATGTACAACAATTATGAAGAAATAATCCCCTGAATGAGAAAATAGGACTACTTATGCATATTTAACTGTGTTTGTTTGTGCGTTCTCTGCAGAAAAAATAATGTGTGTCCATGTTTGTGTTGGCTACAGCAAACAGGAGAAGATGGCACAATGACAAGGGAGAGCAATGAATATTAAATCAGTAGGTCAGTTCAGACTAAGTAGAAGCAGCAATCAATGCACAACACACACACGCACACACACCAGCAAACAAACAGGAATGGGTAGCTACCTACACACTCCTACACAGTTCCTTTTTAAAACCTGCACAATTCCTTTGTAAATAATGTACACCTACACACTTCCCTTTAATCTTGCCTTGCTGAACGGAGCAACTCAACACAATAACATCTGCACTGTGTCATTAAGCTGCAGAGGATAAGATGACTAAGAGACTAATGCCACCATGAGCCAAACATTGCCAGAGGATGTTTCTCTTCTGGTCAATAAGTTGACAAAGTTGTGCTTGTTTTCTTTTTTGTTTGTTTTTTAGTTAGTTATTTGCATAGCAAATGAGGCCTTTAAACCTATGTAATGCATTTAAATGAAAGAATAATTCTAAATCATTCATGGTTCTCTCACTGCTTCGCCTCAGATTTGAAATTATGTTTTCACTTGCTGAATATAAGATTATTCAGTAAGAAACTTGATCTTCATATTTAATGCGCCGCCTCATGTCACACTCATCGACTTCCTCCCTGTTCTGACAGAGGCAAGCATTCAGGTACCCACCTCTCCTTTATCATCTACATCAAACCATGTGATGTCTAATAATACATAATTATGATATATGATTGATGATGGCATTATGGCACCTGAATATCACATGTATTCATATCTGTTTAATCACAGCAAGTCTGAGCTAAGTATTCAGATGACTGTGCTGCTGTTATATCTCTCCAGGAGGGCAAGAGTAATTCATTTGAAGAAGATGTGTTCATAAATAAAAATGTCACTACAGAGTGCTGTGATAAAGTATTTGCTCCCTTACTTATTTCTCATGTTTATACCTTTTTTCACACTTAAATGTTTTAGATTTTCAAACAAATGGTAATATTAGACAAAGATAACCTCAGAAGTACAAAACAGATTTTTTTTATTATGATTTCATTAAATAGGGGAGCAAAAACCTTGGTCAGATTTAAGTCCAAGCTTAAACTCAGTGAAACTGCAGCTTTTTTAATCCTTCAGATGTGGACATATGTTTGTAACCTTTTCCAAACAGTTGGATTTCAGTGAGTTTGTTCCTCGTCTGCTCTTGAATTTTTTTAGATCCCAGCATGATGTGTAGCTTTCTGAGATCATTTTACCTGATTTATGTGATCCGAAGAAATCTGTTCTCTTGACAGTAATTCACCCTGAGTGTGACTGGTTAAATTTAACACAGCTTTCCCAAAAAGCTGTGTAAAGTATGTCTATTGTGCCATCCAAGTGTGGTGACATTTTTCAGCATGAAGGTCCTGGGTTTGAATCCTTAGCTCTTTCTTTCTGCATGCAGCTTGCATGTTCTCAATCTTCATTCTTCACTGGGTACTCAGACTTCCTCCCACAATTTAAAAACATGACTGATAGGTTAACTGGTCTCTCTAATTTGTCCTTAGGTATAACTATTTGTGCATGGGCTGGTGACCTGTCCAGAGTGTAAACTGCCTGTTGCCCAATGACCGCTGGTGACGGGCAGTTCCTCCATGATTCTACAAGGAAAAACTGGAATAGATAATGGATGGACAGATTGGAAAATTATTTTTACATATTCAACTTACATGATGATATCGATTTCTCTTTAAGTCACAGTTACGTGATAATTCTTCTCTGTTTTCAATGAACTTATTAACTAAACACCAAAATCATTAATCAGTAAAATGCAAAATTTAATAGTATTAAAAGTCTGCAAAGAAAGCGATGAGTAGAGGTTATTACCTCTCTTTAAGGAAGTGAAAAGATTATCATAAAGTACTTCACCTTCACAGTTAATCAAACATGCAGAGCTGTTATTACATTAAGAAAGCAGGCTACCGCTGACACTTCTCCAATCCATAATGGAGTTTCTGGCAACACATTCATTTTGTTGAGTGAGCAGTTTAACTTGTAAAAGAACAAAGCTATACTAATGAGCTAGTCAGCCAAAGCAATCAAAACTGCATTCACTTCTGCTGTGGTTCAATACAAGCTCCCACAGAGATGTTCAACAACAACAATAATCCCACCTTTCTGTACGTTATCTTTCCTTCAGGCTAGCCAGCCTGGCTGTGATCAATCAAAAATCAACCAGAGGTGAATTTTCACTTTTATGTTAGTGCATTGATTCAGGCATTGAGTTAATTACCAGCGACAATGAGAGACTGAACAGGGTGATCCATATGTGCTTAAGAGCACAAAAACTGCTTCGCTTATCAATACTTGCTTTCTTCTGCCAGAATTTACAGATTTAATGAGGAGCTACATGGTGATGAAGAAATGTTTGTACCATTTAAACTGTTTTGCATTTTCCAACTTGAAACTTCAATGTATTTTAAGACATTTAATGTAACAGAACAACATAAAGTACTGCAAGTACTGCAAGTGTAAGGAAAAGGACACATTGTTTCCTTAAAAAAACTGAACGTTTGGTTGAGTCATAGAACTATTCTCACTACCATTGTAACTGTAGTTTTTTGCAGACTGTCACGTTACACGTGATTATACTTTAACCAATAAAATTACAGCTCTGGAAGTATGCTTAGAGACATTATCCAGCAGAAATCTGATCATCTGCCCCAGTCTCAAGTCAACTAATAGATTTTATTTATAGAATTGCTCTATATTTAACTTAAATTATTTTCCTATCAACTCTAACCAGCTTATTTTGCCTGTTGAAGAAATGCATCTCCTGAGCATGATACTACCACTACCAAGTTTCATTGTGGGGGTATCCAGAGTAATGTACATTACACTCTTATCAACTCTGTTCTAATTTGGTGACTTCAAAAAGCAACAGGATGCAGTAACATGTATTTATCACACTGAAATAGCTGTGTAAAAACACAGCTATTTCAGTGTGATAAATGGGGGATTTTTATGTGTAAGATACTTTTAAACTATGAAATACATTGATGTTAGTGGATGTAATGTGTGCAAGGGACTGCATGTAAATGCTAACAAAAAAGTAACGTTCACCTCAAGCTTGGTATGTAAACAGAGTAATGTCATCGGCGGGCACGTCCACGTTTTTCATGTTGTGCAGCTTTGTGTTTTGCTGACATTGGCTTCACTTCTTTAATGTTTGGGAACCACACAGTTGACCTGTTGTATAAATAAAAACAGTAACAACAAAGGCAAGAAATCATACTTTTGAAGTGGTCATCCCTTTAACAAGAAATGACCACTTCCTTGAAATAGTCCCTTCCATTTTGTCCGAGTACAAAAACAAAACAGTTTTTTTTAAATTAACATTAAGTAATGTTAAATAAATCTCTTTTTTGTAAAAGCTTTTAAAATAAAACCCTTGTGTTATGATACCAAAAAGAAACAAACAAAATGCCAGTAACAAACAAGACAGAGAAAAAAGGAAGAAAGAAATTAAAAGTCAATAAATAATATGGGGATTATACAGAGATCAAAAACATCAAAACAGCAGTGGCACAACAATATGAATCAGACATCACAAGCTTCGACAATAATCTGTTTTGGCTTTGACTAATGAGCTGAGGCGGAGGCGGGGTGAGAAGTGTGTGTGTGATGTTTTGATGCCAACAATACATGTTTGCACTGTTCATTTGAGGAGGGGCCTAATGTGGCAGTTAGGGGTGCATGACCAGGTCTAATCCTGTCCTCCAGCCATCACTTTGTCCCTAATCTTAATTCATCAGTTTGTGCTATTCTAATCTACTTTTTGAAAGCTTATCAAACTAATCGTTACAAACAGTGACAGTGCAGGAGCGATGACTGGAATGTTACGTGTTTGTGACTCAGCTGTTTGTATCTGAACATCAGCCACAATTAGATCAGCAGGTTGAAGTTTCTCCCATATCAGTTTTCTTTTGACGGGTTAGGGCTGTTTGTTTGTTTGCACAAGTGATACGATTTTGAACAACAGAAGATAAAATATCCAGATAAGAGCATGGAGAACCAGAATAAACGAAACTATTTGAGGTAGCTGTGTGAATCAACGAGATGGCCCATTTCAAGCCTTGTAAATTAGGTTTGGCTGGCTGTTTGATTTACTTGCAAATTAATGCACCATGCCATGTAGTGTAAGGAAATAAATATTCATGTAGTTAACTAAGAAAAGGGCAAGGGAGTATCACAGACACCACCAGGCTGGCCACTTAAATAAACATTGTATTGGTATTTTAAAGATACATTAAATTTCTTATGCTTCATGGATTATGCAGAAGCAAGGAGTCATTCTCCCTGCCCCTGCTTTCTCCTCACACCACCCCCACTGTATTTCTGTTTATACTGGCTGTGTCAGGTCATGATATTATACAAGCCGTGCTGTCATGTACTTGAAATACTTCTGACATAAACAGTCTAATAAGAGAAAAATACAGCAAGCTAAAATTGATATAAGCAGCATATTCATTACACTGATATTGTACTTTTTTTGCTTGCACCGTGTGTTTCAGTTTGTTACCTATGTGACATGCAAGAAAACATTTACCTGCTAGAAACTGCCT
Organism: Girardinus metallicus; assembly: GCA_903067095.1. Lineage (NCBI taxonomy): Eukaryota > Metazoa > Chordata > Actinopteri > Cyprinodontiformes > Poeciliidae > Girardinus > Girardinus metallicus. Next base: position 13,448 of record CAEGAE010053213.1, read on the forward strand.
CCCAAATGTATTCACATTCTTTGAATTTTTCTGATTTTGTTGCAATCACAAACACGAACGTATAACTGTGAAAAATATGTGTATGCTTCTGACAAAAAAATCTGTAGAGAATAGCATATATTCATCCCTCTTTATTCTCAAACCTAATTAGTGAATGCGATCCAACATTTCAGCCTACATGCAAATAATGAAACACTACCACTACACATCTACGTGAACATGCTGTCTACTCTGTCAAATATGGTGAAGGCAGCATTATTCTGTGGGCATGCTGATGTGACTACATGGGGAGTTGAAGGAAACTCAAAACAAGGCACAGCTGGTAAAAGACTCGACTGAGGTTCACCAAACAAAAGGAAAACCTGCAAAGTTCAGCCAGAGTCCTACTGAAATTGTTTAGAGATCAAAGCCTATCTGTTTTAGACTGAGCAATTCAAAGCCCACAGCCAAACCAAATCGAGAATCATCAACAGTTCTAGAAATATGCTATCCTCAATAGCAAACAGTTTAATAAAAAAAATAAAAAAATCATGCAGGCCTACTGTTTTTCTTTCACTTGCTGTGCACCTTTTTTGTTGTTTAGCTAGTAAAATTACAATAAAATATGTTAAGATTTTGATTGGAATATGACAAAATGCAAAAATGTCAAAGGGTATGAATACTTCTGCAATTTGAAATTTGTTACTCATATGTCACAGAACAAATAACCAAAACACCCTTAAATTTATAAATATAGAGGTAAGAATGAAAAAGAGTTAATATCAGGGAATAGGTGGACTAATTAACCTGCACAGTGCCTCACCTAAGACACTCAGATGCTGAGCCAGCAACTTGGATGTACAGTAAATGATGATGATGTATAGTGAAGAAACTGTCACAATTGCAGGATATAATACTGTTCAAAATGATGTCTATTATGGCTTGGTTTTGTTCACACCTTTAGTGAAAACAGACATGAAAATGATCCCTACTTTAACACAGTTCCCTCTGCTTCCTGTGTTTGACCTGCATTCATAACTGTTAGGACACAGTGTACTACTTGCTTTCGTCAGTGAAACAGCACCATCCTTCTGCTGAGCAGGATGAGCTGCATCTCTCTTTCTCTCTCCCTCCCCACATGAAGTCATGCTGGCTGACAGACTTCTGCCTCTCTCAGGCTGCATGACTAGCAGAGCACACCAAGCTGGCTCCTGCATTTCATCATGACGCACGCCGTCAGCTAGTGACGCAGTGAATAGGGGAGAATTATTTTTTGCGTCATTTTTGGCTTGACCATGTATGGGTGTTTTTTTTTTTTTTTTTAAGGTGCATGCAGTAATTTTGTTTTGATGTTGAATACATGAATTATGCTTGAGCCTTCCTTATCCTGCCTTTTTGTGCAAATGGACACGGATTGTCTCTGAGCAGCTCCAGGCAAACACAAATATGCAAAAGGTTAATGTGTGTTATACAACAACATACATTTCACGAGTTCTTGTAATAGTTGGAGTGGAAGGGAAAATAACGTGGCGTTTCATGAATTTCTGACCAAGTGCCAGCATCTAAGTGCCAGTAAGTTATTATATAAAATTTATAATAATTTTTACAATTGAATATATATGAATGGGATTCTTTTTTGTAAATAAAATTGTATTAATATTTAATATTTATACTGTAAATACTAATTTAGGTTATTTAAAAACAAAATAATGCAAAACACATAATGTATGTAAGAAAAACATTATGAAATAATTATTAGATATGTATAATGTTTAAACAAAACATTAAATACTATTACTATGTTACTATTTCCAAATAATAACTTTCCAATATTGTCTGCCAAATATTACTATAGTTTTTCATCTTTAATGCTAATATTAATATATCATTTTAAGTAACATCTAAAACATAACTATTTATGGAAGTAAATTCAAAACTAAAACTGAAATAAAAAGTAACTAACTAGCTAGTTACAAATTAATTGTCTTTACTTTACTTTATATAATACAACATATTAATGATACAAACTTAAATATTAAAGAAAAAGAAACATGTTAGCTAATCAATCCAGATTCATAATACTGGTGTTTGGTTCCTACAAGGTTGTTTACAAAATAACTTAACATTTCATTGATCTTTGTCTAATTCATAGTTTTATTTATTTATTTATTTTTTTTTTTTTGCGAATACACTATCATTACTAAAATGATAATATAAAAAAAAGTGTATCAGTCGGTGTTTTATAATCCACCCAAAGATTTATACAACCAGATCTTATTCGGTTGTCTTTTTGGATCCATATCCTCCTAAAAAAAAAAAAAAAAAAAAAAAAAAAAAAAGGCTGGATGGATCATGGGAGTAGAGGCTATAAATAAAGCTACGCTGCTGTGTGACTACGCGTAAATGAGTCGGAAGAGGGCAGAGTGATAGTAGGAGGGCTTTCTCCTCCTCCTCTCTCTCCAGCATTCATCCCGTTTCCACCAATGAGCACAATGAGCTCAGGGCGCACCGCCCACTGCCGGTGTGTGTGTGTGAGTGAGTGAGTGAGTGAGTTTTTTCTCCTTCGCCTTTCCCTTCCTTTTTTTAAGCCAAAGCTGGATGTGTAGCTCGTCACATGTTGTATCCTCTCTTCAGTCTGAACATCAACCGGCATGTGTTATTTATTGCTTGGCTGAGAAGACGAGCGCACGTACGGCTCTGGAAATAGAGGATTAAAAATAAAGCGAGGAGTTTTTTTTTTTTTTTTTTTTTCTTCAAGCGACTCCTGGAAATTCAAGCGCTGCGTTCTGGTCTGGACTAGAGGAACACGAGAATGGCGAGTCCGCCAACCACGGGCGGTCAGGCGCTGATGACCGGCACTAGTAATACAAACGTCAATAACAGCGCGAAAAAATGTGGATACCTGAAGAAGCAGAAACACGGACACAAGCGCTTTTTCGTTTTAAAGGAGCCGTGTGAAGGATTCCCTGCCCGGCTGGAGTACTACGAGAACGAGAAGAAATGGAGAAACAAGTCCGCCGCTAAGAGAGTTGTTCCCCTGGACTGTTGCCTCAACGTCAGCAAGAGAGCGGACGCGAAACACAAGTATCTCATTGCTCTTTACACCAAGGACGAGTATTTTGCCGTTGCGGCGGAAAATGAGCAGGAACAGGAGAACTGGTACCGGGCGCTGACGGACCTAATGGCCGAGGGGAAAGTGTGTGACGGCTCGGCGTCCAACTCTGCGTCCTCACTGGTTGGCTTCGACGAGACGAGTTACGGTGTAATAACGCCGGTGGCCGCCGCCTACAAGGAGGTATGGCAGGTTAACCTCAAATCCAGGGGACTGGGACAGAGTAGGAATCTGACCGGTGTGTACAGGCTCTGTCTCTCCAGCCGAATGATCAGCTTCGTTAAGCTCAACTCGGAGGTCGCCTCTGTCGTACTACAGCTGATGAACATCCGAAGGTGCGGCCATTCCGACAGCTTTTTCTTCATCGAGGTGGGTCGATCTGCAGCCATCGGTCCAGGAGAGCTGTGGATGCAAGCTGATGACTCAGTAGTAGCTCAGAATATCCACGAAACTATCCTAGAGGCCATGAAAGCCATGAAGGAGCTGTCGGAGTTCCGCCCGCGCAGCAAAAGTCAGTCATCTAGCACCAACCCCATCTCTGTGCCAACAAGGAGGCATCTGAATAATCTCCCACCGAGCCAGACCGGCCTCCCTCGGAGGTCCCGTACTGACAGCACCTCTGCCACATCTCCTGTGAGTAGTAAATGTCTGTCTTGTCGTATACGTACGGCCAGCGAGGGCGATGGCACCATGACACGCCCAATGTCTGTCACCGGGAGCCCCCTCAGCCCAGGGGTCCACAGGACCCTCCTGAGCCGGTCTCACACCATAACAGCACGCCCCTCCTTGACTTTTGAATCTTCTACTCTCCAGCATAGTAAGTCCATGTCTATGCCCCTGTCTCATTCTCCGCCTGTGGCCACCCCATGCTCAGGACATGTGTCCAACTGTGTGGACAGCAGTGTCCCCCGCCCCTCCAGCTGCAGTGCATCATTCTCAGGCTCTCCCAGTGATGCAGGCTTTATATCATGTGAAGAATATGGCTCCAGCCCTGCTGATGCACGGGACCTCAGGTTAACCCTAACCCTTCGCAGCAACACTCCTGAATCTCTGAAAGCAGACACCCCTCCCTCCAGGGATGGGAGTGAACTTGATGGCTACATGGTGATGGAGAGGCAAAATCAGAATGGTTACCGGCGGCTGTCAGAGCTGGATAAAGTGTATCGAAAGCGAACATACTCCCTCACTACCCCCCGCCAGCAGAGGCGACCCACTCAGGTGTCCTCAGCTTCGCTGGATGAATACACTCTCATGAGGGCAACATACACCAGCGGAAGCCGGTCTTCTTTGAAGTGTCACACGGCCTCACCTAAAGGAAGCGGGCTAGAAGATTACAGGGATGTTCACATCAGCTCTAACAGTCTCCAAGGTGACAGTGGCTACATGCCAATGATGCCCGGAGTTGCACCCCAGACTCCAGGGTCCAAGGACGACCCCTACATGCCCATGAGCCCTATGTGTGTTTCTGCTCCAAAGCAGATCATCAATCCACGTTCACACTCCTGCACTGCAGGGCTGGCCCCACGCATAGACTCTCCTGGGAGTATTTCTCTGGAGGACAGTGGCTACATGCCTATGTGGTGCGGACACAAGATGTCAGTGGAAAGCAGTGACGGAAAGCCAAGCAATGGAGAGTACCTGTACATGTCTCCCGTTGATGCTCTGGTTTCTCTCACACCCCCAGAGTACCTTCTTAGCCTCTCAGGAGACCCACACCCCCACCACAGACAGTCTTATTGTTACAGCTCCCTACCAAGATCAGTCAAAGGACAGTTGCAGCGAACTGGGTCTGCTGACACCGACCAGTATGTTGTAATGAGTTTACAGAGACAACGGATAGAAGAAGAGTCAAACGGTGGTCCTGTCTTACCTGGAGAATCTGGAACCAGTAGCTCCCCAGGTACGCCAACCACTCCATCTTCTCTCCCTTCTCCTCTAAAACTCACTCGGTCAGATGGAGGCCTGTTGCACCGCAGCAGGGTGTGCCGGCCCACCCGCCTGGCTCTGGAATCCCTTCGAACACTACCATGTATGAGTGAGCATCCCCTTCCCTCAGAACCTCGCAGCCCTGGAGAGTACATCAACATTGATTTTGGTAGTGCTGCCGACGTCCCACTGTTGGAGACCTCAGAGGCTGGAAGTGTAATGTGTACAAAGGAGGGATCACTGTCTCTGTCAGACTATGCTAACATTGACATTAACTCATCGGCTCATCTCAAATCACACCAAGTAGAAGGTTCCCACCCAGCGGGGTTTCCTAACCATACATCTGAAGTCTTGAAGTGCTCCAGCATGGTGAGCAACCAGCAGGACACACAGAAAGATGAAGGGAAGGAGGATGAAAAGAGAACGGAGGGAGAGACAAAGACAGTGGCACAGAACGGGAGTCCTGTATGTGAGCCTGCTATTACCAAAAGTGACTACACTGAGATGACCTTTGGTCCCCCTGCTCCTTTATCTGTTCTCTGTGCCACTGATGCCAACCCTCTCCCCACCAGCCCCACTGCTTGTGTGAAGAGACTCAGCCTTGAAAGCAGCTTAGTGGATGTGGTGGCCCCTGTGCCAGTGGATTCTTTCCTACTCGGGGCACCATCGTTATCTCTCACTGTTGTAGATCCTGACCGGGGGGCCAAGGTTATCCGGGCTGACCCTCAGGGGCGTCGCCGCCATAGCTCCGAGACCTTCTCCTCCACCACCACTGTGACGCCCGTATGCCCGTCTTTTGCCCATGATACCAAGCGGCACAGCTCCGCTTCTGTGGAGAACGTGTCCCGCTCAGTCCACAGTTCCGAGGAGCCTGGCGAGGACCACAGCAGCCCCATGTGCAGGGAAACATCAGCGGGGTATCAAAACGGACTGAACTACATTGCCTTAAATTTGATGGAAGGGAACCTCGGAGGGGGCAGGTTAGGCGGATGCGACGAATTCCTGAGGTTCAAGACGACTTGCGGCTGCAAAGGGGGTCTCAATGGGTTCAGCGCCAGCCCCTACGCCAGCCTGGGATTCAAGGAGACCACTACTGCTGCTGTGAAAGGTGAGTGTTTGTCCTTATTGCACACGCCCTTTCATTCAGTAGGTTTTTCATTCATAAAGGGAGTGGTGTAAGGGTAGAGTAGGATCATGATCCGCCTCAGTGAGCCAGAGATTGGCCACGCATAACGTCACTTCCTACATCTTTTGGACTTCTTTAAGTAGACATTATCTGCAGTAAAACATATATCTTCATCTGCATCAAGCTTGTTTTGCCATTTCTTTTTTACCTTGCAGATCTTTCATAACCTCATAATTGTGACTCTATAGTGTATTGAAAATAACCAGCACCTGGTCATCAGCTGTGTCTTTTTTTTACTCCTCCACTGCTAATATAGTGATATGTAAACACAGGCTGCAGAAGTCTCACAGAAGTAAACCAGTTATTAACATGGCTGCTGGGTGTGGGCTGCGATGTTTAGATAGGATTAGTCACCTACTCGTTCCACCCATCACTGAAAATCTCAAGGCTGTGTGATCCTGAGGAAGTCTTTTATCTTGTTTGAAACTGCAGAGCTAGCGTGCTGGAAACAGTTTTATTTCCCTTCCCAAATAAGAGAGTTTTAATTACTATAATGAAGTAAACAAAGGATACAAATGGAGAAAATAGTGTCTATTTCGGGTGCAGCACGTTGTCATTTTGCTCTTTCATTAGTTTACTAAATTAGCTAAGAAGAGTCATACTTTATTGTATTCTTCCTCTGCAGCCATCTTATTTTGAAAGTGCTTCTTATGGTTGTATTCTGTTTGGCTTGACACTTCCATCATGTGTTTTGTGTGAATGGTTCGCTCTGAGCTCCCTCAGTGACGCAGATTTCGACCACGTCAGTATGTCAGGAAAAAAAAATCTAATCTTATACAGTGACGCACCACATTACGATCCTACTGTAGAAGCATCTAGAATATGTTTTATTTAAAGTGTCTTGCGCTGTGTTTTGTAACCATGAAATGCCTGACATTTGGGAGAGGGGAAGCAGCGGTATTCCCCCCCATCTATATATTACCTTTCCCCTCATTTTGTTCAGTGTTGCATCAGTGGCTTTTCGTACATGTGTACATGGCAGGGGTTTATTTACAGAGATTGATGACCTGGCAGTGGTATGTTAGAAGTTGTTGTTTGCCTGAAAAGAAAATACAGAGAGACGGGATCATCATGAGTCACAAAAATCTGTGTTCCTGATGGTGAAATAGTAGAGTTTAATTAATGTTTGTGCTTTCACAACTGGGCTTGTCTCCCCTTTCTGGTCTCAGCCAAGGCTCTCGTTCTGTGAGCCGCAGCCGGCGTGAAGCTCAGTGCAAGTCATCGGGTTCCCCAGAAAAACAAGTGAGTCAGTTGTTTATCAATTGTCAGGTACTGGGTTTCAGAACTGGAATGTGGGCAGTGTGCAAAGGTTGCTGGGAGAGGTGAATGCTCACTTGTTTTTCTAACCTGGTGGGATGGACTTAGAGGAGCAGGAAGAGGAGGAGGGGGTGATGGGAGGATTCTTTTCTTTTCCCCCTCTGTGAGCAACTTCACAAACATGCCAATGAAATGTTCTTTTACAAGAACAAGCTCTGATAAACATGTTTTGTATGGGGATAGTTGACTTGAAAGAGACACACGTGCACTGTAAACGTGTACTTTCCGATCTGTTGAAAATTTTCCTGGTTTATTCGAAAATATTGAAACTCCTCCCTGTATGGTGATGGTTTTGGGTAAATTCATCCTTTTGACAGTTTGTACCCCCATTTTTTCACGTTTTTAAGACAGCCTAAGGTTGTATTAGTTCTTCTCTCTATTGATGATTATTTACAGGAATCATAAAGAGAGTAATAGTCATAAAGATTCTAAAATTTAATGTTTAATTCAGTTGAATGCTATTAGTTGAAAACTCTGTATTCCAGTCTTTTTCCATTTGTTTCGTTTCTCATTTGGAGCTGTTTCCTCACACAATAAGTGTCCAATTGAGTGATTATTTATTGGAGTCAACTAATTTTATTATGTTACAGACATTAACATAATGAATTACGAATTGACGCATTATACAACGTCTCACAGTAGACATCACAATTTCACATACCGAAAAGTCAGGTAAAAAAAATTGCCAAAAAGGTGAAATGACGTGAAAATGTGCAGCTTGTTTATTTATTGGAGCATTAATGATGGCAGAACTGCCTTGTCCCCACCTGTTGCTACACAATATCAGTCATTTAGCTGAGGTGAAGTACAGTTCACCTTATTTACAAGAATGAGAAAGTCTGCTGTTTGCAGCCACAATGCTATTTTAAACACTAAAATAAAGTATAACCTGCTGAATGGCTACCAGAGCAGGTAGCCTGACTAACTATTCGTTATTCTTACTGAGGAAAGAGGGGAGCAGCAACTTTAGCAGTTGCTTGTATCTGTTACTGATTAATGTGGCAGTATTATAATTAACATATATTATTTTAACTGCAGTAGGAGTAATGGTAACTTTTTAAAAAAAAAAAAAGTGTTTTGACTATGTTTTATTGATTAATGGGTCATAAAAGACCTCGCTAGAAAGCAGGGGGGGAAATGTTAATCAGTCTTTTCCCATTTAAAGATGAATGACCTCTGGCATCAAAATAGCAAATATTTCTTTAAAAAAAAGAAAAGCCACGCCTGTTTACTACAAGTTGACAGGCTTTGCCACATTCCCCGTGTTCGCTGGGTACACTGTTTGCATTCCTGCCATTCTTCACGTACATTTGGCCATCACCTGCTGTAATCTGTCATCCCAGATCATAGAAGGAAGATGCTGCTAATTTGTTAGCACTTCCTGTCTGTCAGTGTACAGAGGAAGTTCTGCAGGTTTCAGTTGGAAACGTTATTGGCCTGCGGACAGTAGCCGCATTTCTCTTTATTTGTGTTGCAAATTTCAGACTGACTCTTTTAGACTTTTCACAAAGACAAAGCAAATTAGTCAAATTGCCATGTTATTCTTGTTCTTTGTACCAATGGGAAGTTTGCGCTCAAATTCTTGCAATGAGCTAAAAGCAGAGTGATCTTTTTTTTTGTCGAAAGTAGTAGTTGAAAATTATTACATTAGAGAGGCACCAATTAAATTTTCTAATTGATTTTCCCTTTATCGCCTCTGACTAGAAAAAGACAAACCAAATATGTGTTTTTTTCTTGTTGATTAAATACCTCAAAATTAAATACTTGATGATAATTCTCCATCTATGAATTGCATGTACTTTGATGCATTTTTTTATTTAATACAAAAATCACTTAAAGATAAAGGAAACTAGTCTTTAAATTGACTTGTTTTGTCAAAACAAACACCTCTATTAAAGAACCTGCAGCTCATTCTCCCTTTAAGGGATAGTTGGAAAGAAAGGTCAAAATGTCATTTTGTCAAAGAAAGGAGCTGCATATCAGTCAGGAAAAGCCTGATCGGTGAAGCCTTACCTTACACAATTACAGATTAAATTTACTTTTCTTTGCAGAATCTGAAAATTCCCTCCTACCGTAAGCTGAATAATTTTTGATGTAAACTTAGAGGCGTGTTCACCATTGTTTATGCACCACAGCTCTTTTTCAAAAGAGACTAAATCTACCTGAAGGACGCGTAAAAACATGTTTCAAAAATGTAGAGGAGGCTTTCGGCCAAATTTAGACTGCTTTGTCAGTTTTTCCTAGTGCCCTGAAGTGAACTCTGATGGAAACACGGCTTTTGTAATTTACTCATCTGGGTGTCAGGTGGTGTTGTGTTGAAAAATTTCTGTTTCGGTCAGAACAGGTAAAGGAGGCCTGTCTGGTGTTTTAACACCTTCTCTTTATTCCTTTTGTTTCCCCCCTCTTTAAGACTACCTGGTAATGTTCTTCATCATCCTCCTGTCTTTTCTAACCCCAAATTTTCCAGTTTTTTTTTTGTTTGCTATGTTTTTTTATACGCAACATTTGGTTCTTTGAATCAAAGCAGTCCTGCACGGGTGCAGACGGAGGGGGAAAACTGACTCACGCTCTCCATTTGTGGGCCCAGACTGCTCGCCCACCCCCTATCCCTGAAAATACACACACCCACCAGTCACACATTCTGACTTTGTGTGCCACTACCATGTGCGTAGATATACAGCTATCAGCAGATGGTGGGTAGTGGGGGTGTGGTGGGGTCAGGGGTTCCTGCACCTGCCCCACCAAGCAGTACTCACTGGTTATCTGGCCCCTCTGAGGAGAGTGACAATACGGCAGTGACTGGCCTCCATCTGCCACCACAACAACAGAGGGAGAGGGTATGTGTGTGTGTGAGAGAGAGAGGGATAAAGAGGGGAGGCGGGGGTGTGGCCAAGCAGTTGCAAGAAGCCAACCCAAAACCCTTCCCCCCTTTCTCTCCTCGAGTGCGTTCTCCTCCTCCCCCATTTCTCCTCGTCGTTGCTCTTCAAGACCGTGGTTTCTGTTTTTCAGAAGTCATGTGATTCCGCTCCCCCAGAACATTTTTATATTCACACATCCAGTGCACATGGGTGCTTGTTGTTGTTTATTGAGTCTTTGATTAAGTTTTTACCCACAACTCACTGGCAATTGTTTGTGCACATTAGAAAATGGTTCCGCTTCTCATTTCAGTCTCATTTCCTTCGTATTACTTGCATCTCAGTTTTAGGACACGGTGTTGTGTGAATCCTCACCTGTCCTGAACACCCCCTGGCCTGCAGACTCACGTAAGCAGCGTCTCTGATACATAACTCTTTGAGCAAAGTAGGGCGGGATGTTCCAGCGCAAGATCAAAACAAAGTTAACCTCACGTATCCTCAATTTAGCTTGGAGGTAAGACGGATTACATTCTCTTCAGGATTAGACATTGTTCAGTTGCTTGTTTTTCGAAAGGTGAAGCAGTGACAGTGGCTCTGTGTGTGTGATGCTAGTACGCAATCGGTGTATTCATCCTGTACCCAAACACATGCCAGGTGAGAGGGATCTAATGTAAGGACAGCTCACATATTTGATGTTTATGAACATGCAGCGTTCTGAAGTCACATATGATGACTTTATGTTTCTGGACTGGAATTCTGCCAGTTGTTTGTTTTATTGGAGAATGGAGCTGTCACATCCATTATCTCAGACACCTGAATTAAAATTAGAGCACATGTTGCTCTGATAATTGATTGATGGATTAGGTAATTACTCTAAGCCAAACAACTAGGTGTTGCCTCATTTCAGCTCTGAGGGTTTCTTCTTTGTATTAATTTGTTTGGATAACTGCAAACTAAACATCTGCCTGTATGAGATTTTGGTGCCATAATAATCTTGATTATGAAATATTAGCATTTTTTTTTAAATTGTAGAAAGCAGAAATGGCTGAAATTTTCACATTTATGTTGGAAGTATTTTTTTAGTTGCAGAGGCATCCTTTGCTACAAAAAAAGAATTTGATTATTTGTTTATTTGCCTGTTTTAATATTTTTCTAATATTGTACAAGAAGGGCTTATGTGGTTAAATGAAAAATCTGCAAAATGTGCTGGTCTTTTTATCAGATTAATCAATTAATTATCTGAATAATTGATAGAATAATAAGTGAGGGGCTGCACCTCGCTGCTCTAGTCAGTCCGACACGTTTTCTGGCATTTTGGTACAAGGACTTTGAAACCTAACAACAAGCTTCAGCAAAAAAAAAGATAAGCTGAGCTTTGTTGTACCAATAGTCTGACTTTCTGATTCTCATGGACACATTTTCTAACAAATAAAAAAAGATAAAGGTCCTTTAATTTTAGGGAGAATTAAAGAAGTGTTGAACCAGTCGAAATGATGAACAATTGTTCATATTTACGCTCAAATGCACAAATTTAAGTAAATGTATATTGATTTATTGACTGCTAATGATGTCAATAATGTGTTTATGTGCATTTGTCGAAAGGGAAAACAAAGATTCAAATTTTTCCATATCGATTCTGTACTTTTGTGAGAGTTGGTGTGGGACAACAGCCTGTTTTGCTGTTGTTGTTTTTGTTTTGTTGGTCAGGCAGAAAGAGGTGTGGGAGGTCATCCGGTGTTTGTTTGGCCTGAATGCTGCTTTAGATCAGGGAGGAGCTGACCAGGTCCAGGAATGTAAACAAAGCAGACCTGTCCATTCCTTCGTTTACTGGCCTGTTTTTCAGACAGATGGTGACATAAACTGACGATTCATCTGCAAACAGACAGTGAAGAGCCGGAGAGGAGTCTGCTAATACATAACTGTGTCTCTGAATGGAGCAGGGGGCTAATTTTAGCTTGAGTGAACTAAATAAATAATGAACAGAGCTTGTGTGTGTCTGTTTTGGTGTGGGTGAGCAGGTACGGGGCCGGGAGTGGGGGGCAGGAGGGTGGGTTTTTTGTTGCAGGGAGAAGAGGGGGCGTGTGTGCATGTGCTTGTAAAAAGGAGGAGGGGTAGAGGGTACTGGGTTCATCTCCCCCCTGCTGGATTCCCTCTTCCCAGTAACACACCCACTTTCCCAAACCTTCCAGCCTACCCCTTTCTTCGCTACAATCTTCTTGGGTTTGAAAAGCGCTGTGTGTGGCCGTCTTTGCAATTATTGTTCTTAGAAGGAATTTAAAAAAATAAAATAGATAGAAGTGGGGTGATGCATCACTTTGTTTTTAGTAGCCACACCTGGTTGTTGATCTGAGCTGGTAAGGTGATTCAATTCTCCTTCCCGGCAAATCGCAGTCATTCTCACCCAAGTGCTTGCCTCTACAGGCTGCTGACTAGCCCATCCCCTCACACACATTTGGATCGGTATGGTCTCCGAGTCCCATGACCTCACTGCATTCCCGTTCCTCTCTGTCAGGTTCGTTCTGTTACTGTGGTTTTTCCACCGCTTCCCACCCCACCATGTCTGTTTTCCTCCCTTTCCGCCAGCACAGGTGGCCTCAGGAGTAAAATCAATTATCTGGTTATTCAAACGAGCTTTTCCAGATACATATTTTTGCATCCTGGACAACAAGTCCCCCTCAAGCAACTTCCCTGTGCTTTTTTTTTTCCTCTTTAGAACTAACATTGCTATCTACATTTTCCTTCAAGGCAGAATATATAGAGCAGAGATAGAGAACAGAAGTGTGTGTGTTTGTATGTTTATGGTGGGAAGGGGGTGGAGGAAGGCTGGGAGGGGAGTATACAGGGATTCTGAATGAAAGGTTTGTTTTAGAGAATGATGATCACATCCAGGTTTGTGAAAACAGCTCTTGTTCTTCACGGCCAGGAAGAAGCAGAGGAGGCAGCGAACGAGAGAAAAAATGCAGCCGCTATCTCTGCGTGTATGCATGTGCGTGTTTGTGTCAGCCAGCCAAGACTTCCGCTCCTATCTGATAGCCTTGCAAATGAAACCTCACAAACATGTACACAGGGGCATAAGGTCAGCACAGCTTTCCACTGAGAGACATGCTAGACGTCAAACACTGTGCTCTCAGGGTATTTGGAAGCACATGCGTTTGTCTGAGTGCGAGGGACAGATGACAGTTCTGTTGAGGTACAGTGTTGGTATTTTCCCTTCTTTTAGTCGTCAGGAGAGTCTTGTCGTGTTTCAGCTGCATAGTGTTAAATGCCTCACTGTTTTATCCCCCTGCCACTTCAGTGTTCACCAGCCGAGGCATATACAACACAAAAGAAAACTCCTCGAAGAGCAACTGTTGTTTAAAGTGGGGCCACTAAGACCTGTCTACACAAAGGAATATTTATTTTATTTGTAAAAATAAAAAAGGGTAGAAAACACTAGCAACTTCAAAATATGGAGGTGGAAAGAATAGATTAAGTATTTTAATCTTGATTCTTGGCACTGATTGGTTATACTCCCGGAGCGGAAATAAAGCAGACTGTAGATGTTAGATTCTGAAGTAAAAAAAACAAAAAAAAAAACAGTTATAAGCATTTATAGAAAGGATTTCTAGTATTTGCAGATTTTAGGTTTTTGTTGTATTGCTGTCATCCTTTACCCCCACTGTATAATTATTCAGTCCAGGTTTAATTTGATTTTTGCCCTTTCCTAATTAACACATGGTTCTATTGCCACCAAAATATTCAAAATCTTATTTCTGTTTCTCAGATTGTGTTGTAAAAATCACTGAAGATGCATCTACCACTTTTAAATTATCTTGCAGCATTTTGTAGAAAAAAAAAACAGTGACAGAAGGAGAGGCAAGATATGTAATTGGCTATCTGATGAGGCTAAAGTTAGCATCTGTTTTTAAAAGGTCCTAAAGGAGGATTCGAACATCCTTGCCCTGGTTTTGCTCTCTTTTGAGGGAAAAAATACCTTCCTTACTGAAAAGTCTGAAGTCTTTTACATAATGAAAGCATGTAATAAGCAAACCAATGTGTTTTGTGAGTTTGAGGTGTTTGGACCCAGTTCCAGACAGGCTAAACGATAATATCTTCTGTCTTCAGTATTATGACCATTGAACCACCACACTTCTAGTTGCTGAACAAAAGAGATAAACCAAGGGACACATCTACTAATTGATTTGTTTTAATTCCCTTCAACAGCCTGAAAGATACATAAACTCATATTCCAACTGTACGTACCGCTGCTTTACCACAGAAGGCACAGACTATTGTAGCAGGAAGTAACACAACTTTGAGTTCATCTGGTGTGTAATTTCAGGGCTTTTCTCATATGTCTGAACTACTTTTAATTACTGTTAACAAAAAGAATGCCCCTCTAAACAAAGAGAGGTTGTATTGCTTTAAAACAGTTTACCAGATCATCATTTTTTTTTTTTACACAGTTTTACAGAGTCAATAAACAACACCCAAGTGGTTCCAGCATTGTTGAGGTATCTACACAGCTCTACCCAAAACACAGACCTGACATTTTCCCATTGTGGGCTTTTTCTTTCATTCTCCATTAAAAAGATACTGAATGGAAACATGTGTTTTTATCACAGTACTACATCTGGTTCTATAAAGTTTTGTTTTTTTCCCCTTCTTCTTCCAGAATGAAGACTGATGGGTCTTTCTGCCTCTCCTCCTCTTCTTCCTCCCCTTCCTGTGAAAGTGAAACTGCTGTATCCAGATGATAAGGTCACCACTGCAACAGCTGGACAGCTGACGTCCCTTAACCTCTTCGCTGCCCTCTGTGGGGGGTTTGGAGACGGCCATAACCATGGAAACACAGACATTTGACCTTTGACCTAAATCCCTCCTCTCCTTTTTTCTCAGCACCCAAACATCCAGGTGCCATTGCTGCTGTAGTGCTAGACCAAGAACTCCGACAGAATATGAAACTCTTAACACTAGATAGGCAACTTTATCTCATTTCCTGGGCCTTCAATCTCTTCTGCAGTACATTATTAGAGCATTTACTGTTGTAGTTTATTCCATTTACAGACTTAGAATCGGATTTTATTTTGGCTTCAGCCAAGTAGTTGTCAGATTTTTCTCACCTGAAAACCTGTGAACCAAACCTGGAGAGCATGCGTACGCAATTACATGCAAAGAAAAAAAAAACCTTTCATGAATACTGATAACATGTATTTATTTATTTATCTATGATATATGTATGTATTAAATGAAAAGGGTGTGAGAATCTGCATACAGGGTTGAGCTGCAAAAAGAAGTCGGCATTTGTGAGCATATTTAAAAGTCAAAGGTAATGTCTACTTACACAAGAAAAAAAAACCCTACCTCAGCACTGAGTCAAACAGTTGAAATATATATGAAATATTTATTTTCAGAGGTGAATGTTAAAATAAAATGCAAAAAAAGTACAAAAAAAAAAAAACATCAATCCAAAGCCTTACTCTAGCCATCAGCCTCATTCTGATGGACCCTGTTAGTTTGGACCTTTAAATACACAGCATCAAAGATTTACCTGATCATTTTTAACTGACTGAATGTTTATCAGAGCCAGCCTCTCTGAGATTAAGTTCCTTATCTTGCCACATCTGTAACAAAAGTGATGTATTCAAAGTCCAGAGTAATATATTTATTATGATCCATGACATGGTGTTTTCACACAGAGAGAAATAATGCCAGGAGGACCTTAGTAGCACCACAGGCGCACGCAGCAGAGCATCAGATCTGCATCTGCCTGTCTGAGCACAAGTCTCATTTCACCTGTGACGTCCTGCAGGAAACGATGACCCACTTCGACTGGGCATGGACCGGTGTGAGATTCTAATGTGATGACAACTTTGGAGAAAAATACCAGTTTCAGTCATTTATTAAAAAAAAAAAAAAAAACCCTAAAGGAAAATAGGGTTTTATTTAAATCAAGCATGTAGAGACAATTATAATAATGCTATCTGTAATTTTTTCATTTAAAGTTATTTTGACAAAGAGCTAAGCAAAAAATTTATAATAAGAACATAAAATGTTGGGCTCATTTTCAAGGGTGTGTTATGTAGACTAAGATATTAGTGAGCAGGTTAATTATAGCTCACTTTGCCAGTAAAATATTTTTACTTTAACAAGAGCAATGAACGCTCCTGTTTCCACAGCATGGCTGTCCTTGTTTTTGCCAACCAGAAATATTTCCAAACAGCTGAATCGGTCTTTCTCGTAAGCGAGGGAAAACCGTGGCACCCATTCTTCAGCCAGCAAACCAGCAGTGGCAATCGCTGAAAACGAAAACATGGCAGAACATGTTGACAGCTATAAAAGTTCAACTTTCTGAAAGCCTTGATAACGGAAACCGGACCATGCCCAGTCAGGACAAGCGTCAGGAGAATGAATGTTTGCAAGCGATTTATACAGCCTAGGATAGTATTTCTCCCTCACCCGATGCCTCACTGCAGCGCTCCGTCACCAAAGCAATGTGGCACACGAACCTCGCAGGACCACGGGGCTCCGCCCTTTGATTAGGCTTCTCTGCGTAGTCCTGCATTTACAAACTTTCCAGATTGTAACACAAGACACGCTGAATGTAGTACGTGCTGTGTTCTGAGCCTGGGAAGCCAGGCTTCAACGAGGCAACATTCAGATGTACTCAACCGAAACCACCACACTTACACTCGCCGAACGAAAACCAAGGGAAGCATTTTATTTATCTCAACTCACAGGTACTTTACCTTCGCCTATATACTGTAGATAGTGCGGTGTTACAGAGAATTACATCTGAGCAAATGCTGAGAAAATTTCAGAGGTGTTAAGTTAAAGAATATGTTTGTACTGTACATAGTATGTGTTTGAGTGAATTTTTTTCTGACACTACAAAAGCACTAATTAAGTTATACGATGACCAACAAGGTTTGGCTTTTGATTTTTTTCTTTTCTTTTTTTTTTTTTTTTTTACTGTCATGGGATAGTCTTGCAAAATGGATGCCACTATGAGGACATTTTCTAATGCTGTAGTTCTGGAATATAAAATAAAAAAATAGAAAGAAAAAAATGATTAATACTTGACACAATTACTTCTTGATACTTAGGTACGACACACATGGCATCTATGCAATATTTACACCTTTCGAAAAATTAGTTTACTGAGATGAACCAAATGTAGAAATAATGTTGATAATGTTTTTAAAAAATTAAATCAAAAATGTTTGCCATTTCTACAATTTTTGTCCTCCAATTTTGAAATGGAAAACCTTTTGGCTCTTTTTTCCTCATTTTCGTTTTGCTAATGAAATATTTTTGGCGTTTTGAGCAGTGTTTTGCATTTTGGAAAATGTTTTTATTCAGCATCAAAAAAAGGTTACGACATGGGCTTTGGCTTGCCTTGCTGTGTCTTCATTGTAAATATTTCATATCATGCACATTGTGATGCTACTAAGAAATGATAATTTAAACTTAGCTTATTGCTTTAGATTGTATTGATTCTTTATAGATACATGCAATAAATGATATTTAAGAAAATTGAAGACTGGTTTGTGTTTCTTGCTCATCTTCTCCAAAAAGATTGTTTTTAGAATTCGTCCTAATTTCTGAAAAAAAAAAAAAGGAATAAAAATAGAGCACCTCTTGTTCTCTACGTCTGTAAACATAACTTTAAAACTTGGGCTTAGTTTATCTAGCAATAGTTGCAGCATTAGCATTGTCATTGTTTTTGTGCCTGATTGTCCCAAGCTCTGGCCATGTTGAAACAGCTAGAGGGATTTAATATCATGCTGATTCTTTGTTTGAATGACATGCAAGGTTCCAAGTTTTTGTGCACTTGTAGAACTATTTATACCCCTTTGAACTTTTCACATAATGTCAGGTGAAAACTATAAACCTCAACATATTTTATTAAGATTATTTTTGTGTTAAAACCAAACCAAAGTAGAACATAAACGGGGAGTGGAAGGAAAACAAAACATAGTTTCTAGTTGCATTTTATTTTATTATAAATAAAAATCTGCAAATGGTCTTAATACTTTGCAAAACCACCTTACACCCTGATTAGTTTATTGGTATGTCTCAAACAATGTTGAACATTTACAGATAAAAGTGACAGAAAATGTTTCCCATTCCATTTTTGGCAATACAGTTTAAGGTTAGCCGGATTGAGGCTAGCACATCTATGAACACAAATTTCCAAGTTTTGCTACAGATTCTCTGTTGTACTACTGCCTCGACTTTGACTGGACCATTCCAACACATCAACATGCTTTCACCTAAACCATTTCATTGTATCTCTGGTGTTATGAAAGCTTAACCTCTCCTCCAGCTGTAATTCTACAGGTTTCCATCCAGGATTATCCATTTTTTTTAGCTTTGTCCTCTTCCTCATCAAATCTGACCAGTTTTCATGTCACTGCTAAAGAAAACCATCCTCAAACCATCATGCTGCCACCACCATTTTTCACTGAGAGCGTGGGTTTAACATGCCACATTGTCAAAGGCTGGATTTGAGGAGTGCACAACTGGCCATTGCCCTGACAACAGGGGGCTCTTCTCTGATTAATGCTCTGCCCTCAGGTAGGTGGACTCCCTCTTCTTATATGGAAGAAGAGGGAGTCCACGGGTTTATCATTCTTTACCCCTGCTTCGAAGTTCTCTAAAACTATTCCCTGCTCTGTCTGCTATGTTTATTGTTCTTCATGATGCTGTTCTCATGTTCTCTAATGTACTGTACCTCCGATGCCTTTAAAATCATCAGAATTCATATTGAGATTAAATTACACACAACAGGACTCTGACTGGGTGATTACTGCAGAGAATTGGTTGCACTGGGTTTTATGTTAGGTCAAGTAGCACTTTTCATATTTGTATAAAAGAGACTTTTAAAAAGATGTTCCTTTTACGTTAAAAGTATGCACTCTTTCATGTTGAGCAAGCAGAAACAATTCCAACAGAAAACATCAACATCTGAAGATGTAGCATACTCAAAAAAGTTCAAAAGTAGTGCAAATACTGTTTATGAAGCCCTACATTCGAGCTGAAAATGATACATTTGTCCTTGAAGTTTTGTAGCTGTTGTGGAGGAATTGTTTGGAACAGCTGGAAAAAGACGGGTTGAGCCGCAGCGATGTGCTGGTTGACTGACAGTGCATAAGGTATAGAATAATAGCCCTAGGGTGGAGGTCATACATTAGGCAGATGTCCCAGAAGCACAGATCGAGGGCTAATGCGAGGGCAAAATCCTTGAGAGTAAAGTGGAAAATATTGTCTGTAAAACAAACATTGTGTCATTGTTTTTTAATTATTGAGTCCATCTCCTGCTTGATTTGTTGCTAATGTTTAAGTTAAGACTATTTCAGCTTGCTAAAATGTAATATAGTGTAGAAAATACTTTGCAGGCATGATCTATCCTGACAGGTCTCCTGTTTCGTGGCTTGTTTGTTGACAGAGTGATATTGTCAGTGCTTTATGTTGACCAAGTCAAATATGAAAGACATGTTGTACTTTACCTTAGACTAAAATAAAGGCTTTCTTGATTAGACCATGCAAATCGCAATTGCGAACCCATTGAACTTCATTGTGTGTGAATAGCGTCTGTATGTCTGGGTGTGCACGAGTCTCTGTATCCATTTACACAAGTGAGCATATGTGTTATCTGGGGTTTGTGGGGGTGGGCTGGGGTAGATGTAAGAAAGGAGAGGTCCACATGAGTAGCATAAAGCAGCCTGTGGCCCCAAGGGGGTCATCCGACTTATGGACAGGGACCTTCAGTGGTTCCAAAGGAAATGGTACGCTTCAGGAAAAGCTGTCTGGGACACCACATTAGCAACTGAGTGTAGGGGTGTGTGTGTGTGTTTTTAAAACACACACACTGTGAGGCCATTTGTGGATGTAACGCTCCACATTCCCACAAATCCCACTCTCCATCCCCACCTCCCAATCAAAACAGACAGCCTTCAGTTGTCCTGAGTGACCACTAATAGCTGACATATTTTCAGTATAATACTGGGTTGGTGGTGTGAATCACAAGTTTCTTCTGTTTTTATGTTTCAGATTATTAAACAATGTTTATATTAGACAAAGGTAACCTGAATTTTCGAATGATAATTTCTTTAATCAGGGAAAAAACCCATCCAAGGCAATCTAGCTCCACCCCATTACATTGTGAATTAACTGTGATTAACCATAACTGTTGGAAAGCCGAGCTAAGTTTCATCATCTGTAACCAGGTCCAATTACTGGAATCTCTAGCCATCTATCAGTCTAGAAAAGCTTACAGAGTCATTTCTTTGGCTTCAGATATTCAAAAAAAAAAACACTGTGATAGTCATTTTACACAAATATGCACAAGTAAAGAAAATAAGAATAAGAAAATAAGTGAAGCCTAATAGACGTGGTTGATGTCATAAATTTGCTTTAAGAAGTTAGAAAAAATCCAAGAACAACATCTACAGCATCTAAACATCTAAACCTCACTTCCCTTAGTTAAGGTTAATGTTCATGTTTTAACAGAAAATACTCTGGTTTCACAATTAACCAAAAATCTTGATGGTCCCCAAGAAATTTGACTCAGTTTTCTGTGGATGGAAGTGACAAAAGACAGTCTTTTGAAAAGCGTGTGACTTGTTATGTATGGTGTTAAACTAATACAGCATTTCAGAAAAAAAGACACCATAATAATGGTCAAACATGGTGGTGGTAGAGTGGTGGCCTTGAGCTGTTTCGTTTAAGGACCTAAATGACTTGCTACAACTAATGCAACTGGCCTAACCTGAAATTAGACTAAAATTTGTATAACCCATTACATTAACCACAACCACAACTATTTTATGCATACATATGCCATAAGGTTTAAGTACTTTATATAGTTTTATCAATTTCTGGTTATTAGTGCAGGGCTTGTTGTTAAGTCCACAAGAAGCTTCTCAGGTCAGTGAAGAAAATGAATGTTTTGGCCTTCATGCAAACACTGTCCATCATGAACACACCACCTCATTTTTGAAACATTGGTGGTGGCATCATCATGCTATGATGACTCTTTTCTTCTGCAGTTACAGGAAAGCCAGTCAAAGCTGATGGGAAGATGGATGGAGTTAAGTAAAAGGAAGTTTTGGTAAAAAGTCCACAAAAAGGTTACAGACCATGGCGGAGGTTTGCCATCCAGCAACACATTGGAAAGGTTTTGATCAAAGAACACTCATGTATTGGTTTATAATTATAACATAATTTTTTTTGTTTTTTTTTTAGCAAAAATCTGAATACTTTTGAAAGGTACCGAAGCTCATCTTGCCCGTGCATAAATGAAAAATGGCACCTGTTGGTTCTGACTGTAATGGTTTAACAGATAATGAGACAGAGCCTATTCTGTGAGGTGAGAAATGTTCAGGCCTGTTTGACTGACAGACATGACAATAATGAACATCTATTTGAATACCACTTCCTCCTTGTGAATCAGTGGTCAACAGTTATTTCTCTTTCCTGTTTTCTTTACAATAACATGCACCCGATTCTTCAGCTGGCGCTGTGAAACATGTTTACATTGTTGTATCATCCTCTCTGCACTTCATTACAAGCCAGCAAAGCTGGAGTAAACAAAGAATGCCTTCCGCTTTCTGCTGATATCTTTCTCTTTGTGTTTACATGTGGACTGTCACACAAATTAATCCTTCCTGTGCACTCTCATTTCATTTCCCTCAATGTATTGTAGTGCTACTATTATCAAGAGAAGACAGGGTTTGATTGTTACTGATGTTAGTTCAGAATGACTGATGTCATGGATAGAATGGTTGTTGATAAAAGAAGACCCAGATGGGTCAGATTCAACATGCATGAGAACGTGTGTGTTCTGTTCATATCCCTCACTTGGTGTGGACAAGTGTGTGCATGGTGGTCAGATTCTTCCGAAGACATTCCCAGCTGTTTCCCAGGTAGCGTTCTCACGCTTCTTGTGCATCTCCTGTTTCTCACGCTGGCTGCTTTAGCTGTAATCCCTACCAATATGAACACACACACACGCAGACTGGCCAGCTATTTACCTGGGCCACACTCACTCAAAAGCCACACTCACACACCCCTTTCTGTAACTGATGATAGAGAGGCAGCCACAATAAAGACAGGGTAAAGGAAAAGAATAATACACATTGACACACAATGGTAGAGAAAATAAATGAAGTGATGTAAAGAGGGAGAAATGGAAAGAATAGGCAGGAGAGATGGAAAAACAAGAAAGCAGTCAGTAGGTACAGGAACAGGATGAGCTCACATTCGTCCTCTGGCTCTGCCCACTTTGTGTGACTCACACTTCACAGGTGGAGTTGAAATTGTGTTTACAGCTGCAGGTCAGCTCAGGGTGTGTCTCTGCCGGTGAACATGTTTTCTCAAGCACAGGTAGAGCTTTTCATTACATCAGTGTTCCAGCAGATTTATTACCACCCTGCCGGCATCATCAAAGTGACAATCAGAGAGAGCAGCGTGGAAGACGGAGAAGTGTTTTAACAAACATGCTCTGCCATACATTACCTGTTCTGAGCTACCACTCAATTTGTTATCAGTGTTTGAATGGAAAACAGGAAACAAACCACTGGCACATTTTTTTTAATCAGTGGTTTAATAATGTGCAAACATTAAAACAAAAAAAAAAGAAAAAAAATGCTTTTCACTTATGAGCAGTCACTAACTCATCCAAGTCATCGAATTCATCTGTTTCAACCACTTCTTTGGCCACAGATGTATAAAACAAACATTTGTGAAAGAATGAGTCAGTGTATTACAGGATGGTATGGGGGTAAAACAGTGTCTGGCTTTCCTAACCACTAAATATTCCAGAGTGAACCAAGTGGAGGGTGTTGTTTTGCATAGTGTGCATCAACTTTCTGCATAATTAACAGACCTCCATGCTTCATGGGACCTTTTTGATTAGCTCAAGCACGGAGTAAAGCTTTATGGTTTCCACGACCGACCTGTTACTCTTCCCCTTTAGACAAAGTAAGCATTGGGCCGTTTGCTTCACCAAACCTCTTACTTTCAGTTTTCCTTTCTAAAAACAAAACAAAACCCAAATCCTTAAAGTCATACTATTCCTGAGGGGGTTCCAGCACACAATGGATGGACTAAAGATGATACTTGTTCTTGGACTTTGCTGGATTTCCCCCCAATTTTTCATAATATAAATTCAGACCCTGTTCAACAGCTTTAAGCATATTTTTAGGTCTAACCACAGTTTTTTATCCCACTCATTTAGTTTTAGTATAGAACCCTTAGGACACAATGAATAAAATGCAAAGTTACTATGTGCCAAGCATTTGGCTAATAGTGTACATCTTTATGACTCACACCATTGGAGCAAAAATAATTTTACTTGTCAAACCATCTTTTTTTTGGAATTTCTCATTTACAAAAACTGACAACACACAAAAATTTGGTTTTCCGATTTTTGTTTTGCTTTTGTTATGTGTACATGCAAGTGTGACTCTTCTCTCATCTCTTTAAGAATGGAGATTTTAACAAAGGCAGTAAAGGTGAAAATTAGGAGAACTTTTTAATAAGGCAATGTTAAATATTCCAAGAAATTCTACCTCTCTTTGTAGTAGTAAAAAAATAAACCTGTGGCTAAAGAGTTTTGCATAGTACTATAAATTCAGAAAACTTTGAGCTAAGGTTATGATGTCACGGTCTTAAATTTGGAAACTCTTTAGTCTGCTATCCCTTGAAAGCAACCACACTCAATGAGAACATCACGAATAACACAGTACGAGAGGCATTTCTCCATCTCTTTCCCTCCCTGCTTTAGGCCTCAAAGTGATGGATGTGGTCAGTGGACACAGCACACAACCTGCGGACAGCCACAAGTTCCTTAGAAGGCAACAACATCTGCTTTCTTGGCTGCTGAGTGTCCATGAGCTGCTGGTGTGCCTTTCAGCAGTGGGGTTTTCTTTGTGGCCAACATGGAGAAAGAATAATGGGTTCAGATACACTTGGATGCAGATGTTAGGGAGTTTAAATCAAAACCTAGATAATTATTTTCATATTTTTTTGGGATTTTGCCCAAGCAGAGATTCAAATGAGGTTCTGTTTGGACACTAAGCGTTTATATCTTTTAACCTTGGTCTCACACCTCTATCACAGCTGACAGAATTTTATATTGGTCAGACAATAGACAGATTTAAAGTGTAAAAATATTTGGACAAACCTTTGCTTGTGTCACCTTTTAAGTAGATACCAAAGAACATTTTGGCATATTCTTTCCAGAGCAATGGGAAACATTTTGCTCCAGTAAGGACAGTAACTCGTCTTGATCTATTCACTGTGACTTGTTTACACTGTAACATAAATCAGTATTTGCCATTCTTTTATCTGACGTTGTAGCAATCTTGTCTTTACTCTGTGTTTTTATCAACGTTTGCAAGATTACTGACAAGAGAAATCAAGGAAACGTCAGATGCTGTAACATTTTCTGATGGTTTTATATCACATACTGCAAATTCAGGATTAATTAATTATTCCTGGTTGCCTAAGATGGATACCTTTTTTACATTTTGTGATCAACTGGCTATGGTTGTGTTTTATTAATTTCTCATAACTAGTTTTCAAAGTGGCAGAAAGGTAAAGGTAATTTTATTTATATAGCACATTTTCAACAACAGGGCAATACAAAGTGCTTTACAGGATTTAAAAGGAAATACAAACAAAATAACAAACCAAAAGAAAGAGTAAAAGAAGAAAAAGTTAATAATGTTGATCCAAAGTAAATAAACTAGATACTCCTACTCAGGGTTGATAGATAAGTACAAGTATAAGTAAGTATCCTCTGGTCTAATTCCTTTTCTGGTTTGGAAGAATAGGAGTCTAAAAATTAATTGCTAAGGTAGATTGTCTGGGTTCCAAGTTCTGTTCTGGGTTGCTAAATAAGTGTAAGTAAGTATCCTCTGGACTTCTGGGTTGTTAGATAAGTATACGGTAAGTATTTTCTGGACTTTCTAAGTGTGCTCTAAATTTGTAAAAGTAATGAGTATTCCACAGTTCCTAAGTAATAATAAAAACTAAATGTTCCTGTTCTGGAATAATTTTTTCTGGATTCTAAGTTCATTCTAATTCCTTTTCTTGGGTGGCAATAATAGGAGTCTATCTCCATCTGAATAGTGAGTACTCTACAGTACAATTTCTAAAATATAAGCTAAAGAGTGACTAATAAACTAGAGTCTCTGGATTCCAAGTTTGTTCTAATTCCTTTTCTGGGTTAAAAGTGAGTACTCCACAGTTTCTAACAAAATAAAATAAAAAAGAGGAAAGGACACATTAGGGCAAATGGCAACATTCAGACAAAACAAAGGGCAAAACAAAGACATGAGTGAAGGCGGTGACATCACAGGGCCATGAAACCATGTTGCTCAGCCTCCCGGCAGAAGTCTGACAAGATGTTGTTATCGAGGAATGTCCTTGGGAGCGCTCAACTCCACAGCTGTATTGATAATAGGAGGGAGTGAGGTGAGAAGGAGCGTTATGTTTAGATATCTTCAAGGAGATTGGAAATATGCAGCCCTTCCAAGGCAACGCAGGGAAAGCCAATTCAGATACAGAATGTCTTAGGTCGGGTAGATTATAAATTTCAATCTTCCCTAAAGTCTCTATGATACATCTCAGTTCCCAATCATCCAATTTACTTTGGTCGTTCCACTAAACCGAAACTAGCAACTTCTCCAAGATCGATTCCATCCCATTAGTGAGTTTTGGAGTCTTCAGCTGGGCTGCGAGTCTCAGCAGGACTCACATTCAACTTGGGTCTCTGTCCACACCAACAGTTTGGGTGTTCACTAGTTCAGCCAAATCCATCACAAATTTGTCGATTAAAATTGTATCCGCAAGCTCCAAACAGCACAAATTCTGTTATCATGAATAAATCCAGGGTGTATCCTACCGGGTGTGTCCACACAGGACAAGAGGGCTCTGCTGTGCCCATTCTTCTCATCGAGAAAATTTGATCAATTGCATTGAGAGACCGGTTGACCAGATCCATAATTTGTAGATTTGGAGGATGTGCAAACAAAGGATCCAAAAATATAGAAAAAGACAGGACAGAAACAGAGCAAGCAGGGCAGGCCTGGGCTGGGAGGGAGCAGAGGAAAAAAGTGTCCGCCTTCACCGAGAGCAGGAGAGGAAAAAAAGTGAAGCAGATATATGTTGATCTTTGTGAGTCAGGAAAGGACTATTTATCTAAACTTGGCCATCTGTAGAGTTAGAGAAATGGAAAATAAATAACTTTGACAACCAATTCCAGATCGGGTTCCAAGTAAATTTTGCTACCACACACAGAGGTCATGATGTCAAAGCGTGTAAAAAAATATCCAAAGCTAGCTGTAGGAAATATACTAAGGAACAACATATTGGGCAGCTTTTGATACCATTTGTCAACCAGTTTGAGAAGCATATGAGGGGAAAACCGTTTGCTATCTATGATAATTGATTTGAGTGAAAACATGTGATTTGGTCAGATGACACTTAAGTCAAAACATTTCAGTTGGGTCTGGTGTAGCACGAAGGATGGATAGTACCCAGGGCCTCAGTTAAGTCTGATGAGGGATTTGATACTTTGGGGCCATTTTAAAAGAATGCCCACTCAACACAGAAATTGTTTTCTTGACACAAACTTAAACATCTTCCAAAACCATCTCAGTCCTCATCCTCTAAAATGGTACAAAGTCAAATTCTTCTTGGCGAGAAGAATTTGACACGAACAAAATACAAGTACATTTTCAACTATGAAAGGGTTGTCCATGCCAGTTTAGACAAGTGATATTGTTGTGTGTTGCATCATTTTTAAGAGCATGCTCTTTTCAATCTCTGACAACATTTTTGCAAATGTCTTCTATAAAATGTGCATTTTTACATGCAAAATGCATAAGATGTACAATGTTTTGCAAAAGAATTGACATATCTTGAAGCTTTCCACATTTTGTCGCTTTATAACCAAAAGTTCAAAACTGTGAAACGAATGAAAAGTACAACTGATTTTCAGTACTCTTCTTACAAATTGAAATCTCCATAGGTAATATTGTGGAGAAATATGGAAACACACATTTCTGTTTGTCATGCCTGTGGGTCTTTTTTTATAATCTCAAATGAACTTCTTGTATTTGCCTTCCAATGTTTACTTTGCAAATGAACGTGGGGAGTTTGTAGATTACACTGTTAAAAGCAGTGGCAGCAACAGAGCTCTTTCCTTTGCTTAGTAATAATTTTACTGTTGTCTGACTGAAGCTGTTGTGTCTTTGTTTTGCGTAAATCTTCAGGTAGAAAATCAGCTTCTATAAAAAGACATCTAGGAATGTGATGTTATTCCTCTGCGGAAAATTTCACAAGCTTTTTTTCCAGGAAATTCTTTAGGGAGACACAAACAAGACAGTTAGTAATGTTGCTCAATAATTAGTTGGAAGAGCACAGGAACACTGTGCAGTGGAATATTATGTACCTGGCCAATTGAATCAAGGAGAGCTGCCTGTTTTTTCTGGCATTTCATACCTACACACCTACATAACCATACATTACTTTTTGTTTCTCCCTGTGTTCCTCTGCAGAATCACAACTTCTTGTCTCTCCTTTTATTTCCTCAAAGGTTTTGCTTTCTCCAATCCCTGCATCTCTCCATCTACATTTTTCTTTATCTTTGATAATATTCTGAATTCTCAGGGTCTGCATCTTATCTCAGCCACTCTCAGTATGACGCACAGAGTCGATCAAGGTCGTGCTGTTTCTATGCCACACTGGGACGGCGTCCTCGAAAAGTCAATCTTGAGATAACTCTATGTTCGTCTTTACAGTTGCTATGTTTGAAAGCCACAGAGGAATGGGAGGAGCGACAGAAAAAGAGAAGTTAAGGACAATTGTCCCATTATTTTTATTTACACACTCATTTATTTCACCTCTGGTCACAAAAAAAAAACTTATTCAGCCAGTGATGAACTTTATATAAGGTCTGAGAGAGACTTCCACAAAACGGCTCACTCAGGTGTTGAACAGGATTTGTTGGATGGGCACAAGGCAAGTAGGGGGATGGGTTTCTCATTTGGGAATTACCACTCTATCCACTGAATGATGGAGACTGGTAGTGGTAGGGGGAGATAAATAAATAATTAGGGAAACACACAAGTGAACTACACAAGGTCTCTTGTTTTCAAGGCAAAGAGATAGCAGAGCCCAAGCATTCATTTAACAGAGGTGTGGATTAATTTCCCCCCACTTCACTATTAATTTCATTGGCAACAATGCCAGAATGAGACTCAAGGCATAAAAGATTCCCGTGTTTGGCTTCTCCAATATCTGTGTAATGAAAGCTGTTTTCCATCATTGAAATCACACAGCAGGTTTGGTGAGAACCCCTGAGACACTGACACTCTCTGGAACTGGGCCATCGGTTTCCTTCAATCACCTCAGTGTGGAAGGCTGTGGAGCTGACAGCCTTCTATGGCCGAATGATACCAATCCCCTCCCCCCCCGAGTGCCAATAAACAAACACAGAGCCTCCCCTAGGGTCCCCCAGGTGGTCTCAGTCAACACACTGAATGAAGCATCACTCAATGAAGGATCAAACGAAAGGCCATCCACCCATTCCTCATCCTATACCCCCTACTCCCTCCATCCTCCCCTCCTCAACTTGCCTCACACACTCTTTGATTCACCCAGTTTCACTTTATAGCACCATCTTGGCTGTTTCTGCTACTTCCAGAGTTTCCAACATTCTGATGAGACCCAGAGCAGTCGTTCCCAAACCTGGTCCTCAAGTACCCCTGCCCTGCATGTTTAAGGTCTCTCCTTGCTTTCAATCACCTGACTTAAATGAATGCCGCAGAAGCACTAAGAACGACAAAAAGGCACAAATACTGACCAGGTGACCATGTTGTTACATTTCAATCATGAGTTTCTAATTTCCCACATTCTGAGACACCCTCATCTATAGACCCAACCCTTTGACTCTTAATCCGGGCAGTGTACAGGCAGTGACTTCAGCTGGAGAATACCATATGCTTTGTCAAATACTTGTCTGCTACTGACAAATCTTTGGTCAAACTCAAACATTTTCACATCTTTGTGGCGCGTAATTGACTTTGTGAAGATGACTTCAATGCAAAATGACTGTAACTTCAAAATGACCCATTGTTTTTTGCACAGCTTACATGGGAATATTAAAAAACTGCTAGGGTCAATCTAGGAAAAGTCATCATATTTCAAGTTGGAAAAATATTATAAAGAGTTTTTTTCTGCTTTTAAACTTGGTTTTATTACGATCTGAAGGCAATTGGAAGGTTAAAATTATATTTTATTAACTACTGAATTTATTCAAAGTTGTTCAAAGTTGTTGGGTTGAGATTACGTCTCTGAGCAGCACAGAAATGCTCTTCAATGTGAAATTTTCTCTCTACAGTCTTTATGGACCTTTTTTTCTGTGCAGTCATGTTAGAACATTAAGAGGCTATTCTTTTTTTGCTATTCTGCAAGCATAAAATTATCCAAAATGCTTTTGGGAACTTGATGAAGTATTAATAGTTCTTTTGATTGGAATTAAGAACCTCCAATGGATCTATTACAAAAACTAGAATTTCATCCTTTTAGTCATGAAAATCCTCCTAATTGATAAATTAGATAAATGGGAAGAAATAAATGGTTACAATTTAACCACAGTAAAAATAAAATAAAAAAAGATACAAACATAAACAGAGTTGTATTTCTAAAAGTGTAGGAAAAGTACATTCCCCTTACTAATCCAATAAGGCAAGCCTGTGTCTACTACAGCGAGAAGCTACAACATTCCACCATCCTATAGGCTGTGGTGAACCACAACTTCTGGGAAGTATGACTTCTGGGAAGCAACTTTATACTGTATTTCTGGCTGGACTGGGCAGTCTGACAGAAATCAGAAAGAGAATGGTAGCCACTTTACAAACTGTGAAATTTATTCCAACTTTTTAAAAACTATTTGCTTTAGGAATTGAGAAATGCATTATTCTGCTGTTATGTGTTTTTAAAAAATAATTGGAGAATCTTTCCAACTCATGACTACTGTTGAATATGGTGGGTCAATAAATCTGGTGATGTCTATGAGAAAGCAAAAAAAAAAAAAAAAAAGTGGATCTTCCAGCAGAAAAATAATCCACAATGTCTGGAACAAAAATAAATGTCCTAATATAAAATAATCTTTCTTTCAATCCTATCTGTGTTGGTACACATTGTAGATAAGCATGAGAGAAAGTCTCTGTCTCTGTTCCATCTAGAGAATAAAAGAAAGAAAAATTGTGAAATGGTCCAAGGAATACATGCACTGTGATTAAAAGTGACATTTTTTCCCAAATTTTCAGTGTAACAACAGTGCAGTTTTTAACACGGTTGCATTGCAGCTGGAAGGTTCTCGTTCAAATACCAGCAGCAGGGAGTTCTTTGCATGTTCTTCCAGTGCATCTGTGGGCTCTGTCTATATACTCCGGGTTACCACTGGCAAATAAAATAGAAGTTCAACATTCACTCTAATCTGTCTTTAGAAGTGAATGTGTCTGCATTTAATATCAAGCTAGAAGAAAGTTTGCGACATTATGCCTAAAAGTAAGAAGTGTTTGCCTAAAAGTAAGAAGTGTTTCTATGCAATATGAATTGAGACATTTGGTCTAACTTTTGAGGGTAGCTATTAAAGCTCGTTTCAACCCAGACTTTGAGAAGCAGAGGTACATCCAGCATGCACAACTACAGAGCACAAAGTGGGAAAATAACAGGAGTAATGCTTAGATGGGCAATCCAAAGACACAGAGGGAGTTATGTAAGGCCTGGCAGGGTCTGAGAGCAGAGCATCACAACAGCAGTAATGAAAGCCAGAGACCGACTGAAAGACAGAGTAGGCCAGTGGAAAACAGTGAGCCTTCAATGACAACTCCAAGTACTCTGAGAGCTCCCTACCCCCCTCAGTTTACGCTCAAACAGTAATGGATTGTTATTCTCCAAGTGCGCGTTTCCCTCAGCTTCTCTTAAAGTCGACTCACTTGATTTCTCTCTCCTCTTGTCTCGCTAGTTCTGGTCTTTCTCCTTGAGCTTGATAGCACGGTAGATTTTTTCACCCTTTGAGCGGTAGCAGAGCAACAACACATTCCTGTCCGCATTCCAGCCTCAGGGAAAAACAGTGTCCGGAACATAATAAAAGGCCGAGCACGTCATTTGTTTTTAAACCCACTTGCTGGCTGGAACAAAGCTGCGCTGAGGGCAGGATTGGGCAAATGTGTTTCTGCGAAAGAAACAGTGGAAGGGATGTGTTTTCAGTTTATGAGACTGTGTGCCATGTGTGTTGTACGTAGTTTTTTTTTTTTCTCCTATGGTAATGGTATTGGGGTGTTTCCATACACCTTTGTAACAGACGGTTAGTGTTTTACATTTTTTTTCTTCACCTTGTCATAATTTTTATTTTTCGTACCATTTTCACAATGCACCACCCGTGACTATTTGAACCTATTGCACTTTCAACTATCACACTCATGCACATAAAATCAGACTCCCACAATTTAATTGCCAATGGACAAATGGTAAAAAGAGGGCTTGGTATTTTGGTGATCTGAAAATTAGCATTCTACATGTTTGTTGTGGTGGGTGGCTTTTCATGTGTCCACGTGCAAACATTCACCGAAGCCCTGATAATTATCCATACAAACAACAGTCTCTGACAGCAGTGGCAGGTTGAAGGTCAGGGCAGTTTTAATGTTTTAGTGTTTCAGCCCTGATGTATCCTTGTTCAGAGAGCCTCTCAACCTCCTACCCTGTCTATCCTCTTGCTGTTTAGGAGCTTTCATGATTTCTGTCAAGCATCCCCGTGTTTGGGTGTTTTGATTTAACAACTGCATATTTTCCAAATCTAATTCCAAAGTAATTTCTGATAGAAGGCACATTTCTAAAGACTTTTTGGTAATTAAAAAGATTCTTTCAGATTCACACCAGAGGTTAATTTCTTCCTTTGTTGTTGATGCTAGATGGTTTTTTGAGGCTGAACATCTCAGTTGAGTTCAGGCTGCAGCATTACAGTTAGATATCGTGAAGATGTTTTTTGTTGGAAATGTGAGATGGACATGTTTTTGTCTTCCAAAACTGTTAAAAAACACACTTTGCTCAGTTTTTCTTATTGTTGAATCATAAACTCGGACTTTACTTTTATTTTGTCACCCTTTCCAGACTGATAGATGTCAGTGACTTTCCCTGTGTTAAAGAGTTTCTTTAGGTAAGGACATGCTATATTATTTTTTAATGTAATTTCTCCTCTTGGTTTTGATTGAATAGATTGTTTCCCTTGATAAATGTAGGTTTTATTTAAAAACTACATTTTGTATTTACATTCTATGATATGCATATCTAATATTAAAATTTGCTTGATCATCTGAAACATCTACATGCAATAAAAAAGCGAAACCAGAAGAAAGATATAAACTTGCATCCCTACGTTGAATTAGCATTTGAGCTGCAAGGAGCTCAACTTGTCACCAGTCAACATCCCATGGGCAATAATACATACTACCAACAAAACTTTAACTTCTCTAAATCAATTTATATTTTTGTTGGTTTCCATCTGATTAGTTTTTGATTCATAATAAGTCAAACAGAATACAACAGTTGTATAAAAGGAATTGTATCAAAAGAGGGGAAAAATACAAGAAAAACAAGAATGGACATTCTCCAGCAGCAACTATACAGGTTCCCTATATGGGCATATGTTTTTGGTGGGGTATATTTCATCTTGATTAGATAATGATTTACAACTACAACAATGACTTGTAGCTTTAAACAAAATCAAGGTCAAGGTGGAGGTAGTGTTTTGACTAAAGGCTACGCGTTACACTGCTGGCCCCATCTTGTCCTTTCCACGTCTATGAGCCCTTCAGGAAGCTAATAACCTCCTTCCTTTATTTGACAGGGAACGTGGCGGCCAGTAGCAGCGCCTTACGTGGGAAGGATGCACGTGCACGAGAGTGTGCAAGTCCAAGGACAATGATTATTCAGCCATAACGGAAGTCATAAAGACTTCCGCTGATCGCTATCAGTGTCGACAGAGGGAGTGGAGAGATAAAACAGCCGCAGGGTAAATATGCAAAACTAGACCAGAGTCAGAGTGACACCCAAACACAGCTGCTGCGTACGAGGCCGAGATTCCTCACAATATTTCTAAATGTCATTTAATGTCAGTTTGTGTAAGTTTCCTATAGTTTCATGACAATTTAAATTAATAGTTTATAGCTGCGGAGTGATTGTTTAACAATACAAGCCAAGCCGTTTTTTTAAAACATATTTTTGTTGTGGATTGTTGCAGTGGAGTTGGCATCTCTTTGGCAGATAATGTTGTGCATTGCACCATAATTCAATTTGACACATCACCTGAGCTCAACCTTGTTTAGCACCAATCTGATGTCTGCACAAGCTTTCACAGGAAAGTTATAAAAAGTTATAAAAACCCAAGTTATGCAAAGATAACTTGGGTTTTTCTTTTCAACTAAATAAGTAGCAAGACACAATCTTATCCAACCATTTGGTGCTGCAATGAATAAATAATAATATTGAACACTTAAGCAGTAGCTGTAAAAATATGTACAGGAACTAAAGACACAAAAGATAAAACAGAAAGGCATAATGATAAAATGTTTCTTATTAGATTTAAAAAACTGTAAATAACTTACTGAGTAAGTTATCTCTGCTCCACAAATATTTACCTACTTGTAAACATCCACTATCAATTAGAATACAGTAGAGAATCGTGGTCTCACATCGAAGATTTTTGAACCTTAAAGATTATTCCTCCAATCATTGTGGAAAATAACATAAGTTGACTGTGTTTGGTTCACTGTCAACAAGGATAAGCCAGGGAATCATTTTTATATAGAGATGCTCTTTACATCAGTAAAGTCAGATATCTGGGTGAAATGGCCTAATTGTCACTATTACAGAAAGAGATTTCTGTAGTAGAATGCATTAAAAAGTCAAAGTGTAACAACCCTCCAATAAACCAACACTTCCTCAAACCTGCTTTTATATGACCCTACATTATTCCATGGTTGTGTTATGACATAAGGGACCAATAAATTTAGTCATTAATGACCACTGCTTGCGATGCTTTGTCTCTCATGAAAAAAGAGGCTGACACTTCCAATAAAATTCCCAAGTCAACACCCAAACATGTTCTTGACTGGGCTGTATCCTGGGAACTGTAAAAGAAAATTCAAAATGTTTGAGTATTTTCACATTTTGACATGTTAAATCTACGAACTTCACTGTATTTTATTTTCATTTTATGTGACTGACCAACAGTGGCATGCACACATGCAATGTGGTATTGCTATGCTCTGTTCTGTTGTTCCCAATTTCATTGTTCGGGAAACTGATATGCAGAGTGTTGAATGTTATTAACATATGCCTGTCAGAAATTATGATTTTGGAAAAATGAATGAACCACCAGGTAGGCGGCGACGTGCTGTTTTTCTTTTATTCTTCATGGTAAGGCAAACAATGAACAGGTTTGGACTCGGACAGCCACTGGCAAACAGAAAATCCAGACTCAGACAGCTTGGACAACTCAGAGAACTTACACAAGAATCTTGCGCGCACAAAGGCGCCGCTCAAACTTACGTATCCCGGGGAACAGGCGAGGGAAATAACCAATTAGCAGATACGGAAAACACACGAGGACTAAGTTAACAGAGAACACCAGAAACTACATGAAGCAAAACAAAACCCTGACATAGAAAGAAACGCACCAAGAAACACAGAAAATTACTTGACATCATGACAGTGCCAAACAAGGTGCCCTGTTTTTCCACTCAAACACTTGACCCCCAAAATGTCTGAAGACTCCACTGCTAAAAGTCATGGCTCAGTACATGTTTGGTCCAATCAAAAGAAACTTTCTTGCTATTCTGACAACAACTTGATTATATAACATATTCTAACATTTTGAAAAGAGGCCAGAGATTCAGTTTATATTTGTCAGTTATTAAAATGATCATACAGCAGTAAATCCAACGGTAATTGATGCTATTGGGGATTTTTTTTTTTTTTTTTACTGAGACTGACATTTTATACTGAAAATATGTATTTACATTTTGGAGTTCTTTGGATGTATAAATAGTCCAATGTATGATTTGCTAACACCTCCAAGGTCTTTGGGATTCATTGAAAATTGCAGGCTGCTGGATTTTTCTTTGTACCAGTGATGTTTATGTTTGGCCTGACTTTGTTTTAGATGAGTAATTACATCCAGAGAGGAGCAAAAGCAGTGACAGTTACTGTAGATGAAAAATCTTAATGCTACCAATTAGCAGACTTTAGTTATAGGTTTGTTAATGCTTTGTGTTAGTGTATTACAATGAAATATAATAAAGTTTGTGTTTATAGTGTCAAAATGTGAAAACAAATTATAATTTGTTTTGAGGAGGGTGGTTGTAAACCAACCATAGGTGGGCAGTTTCATTGCTTTTCTAATTAACCTGAGCAGATAAGAGAAAAAAATTATTTTGCATAAAATTCAAAAATATTACAGAAAACAATGCTTTCTTTTATCTGCTTCAAATTTGTCTCCATGCGTCAAACCCTTGGTGCAGTTTTAATGTTGTAATCCACACCTGGGGCCAGCGATGTCCGCAGACACCTGCGTCAGACTGAAAAAAACAAGAGTGCAAAGAACAGAATCGGCCCCTTCCCCCAGTTACCCCTGCGTTTTGCTCCCTCGCTGTTTGTCTGCACTTTGCACACACACTCTCACAGACTGGGTTCTCAATGTGTCATGTGACTTCCTTCCTGTTGTTCCGACCCTGGGGTCACTCTGCCTCAGGGTTTGTATACAGCCCCTCCCCCCCACTTGACAACACCTCCTTTGTTTATTAAAGAAAATGTTGAAAATCTCAATCATTTCTGCTCTTTCTGTCTCTGGTGCTCAGTCCCACACAAACACGTGCAGACAATGAAGCACATGTTGGCACAAAACTCTGGAAGCACAGAGTAGAGAGACAGAAGAGACAGGGTGGGCCTCTGCTGAATGTGGTTGAACTTTAGAGGAACTCATTGACCGTGGTCTCCCTTTATGGTGCATGACTCTGGCTGACCTTTTTGTCTGCGGAGCACTGCAGACTGTGGGGGGCTGGGTGCTCACCTCTTGTCATGTCTACCTCAAAAAAATGTGTTTTGGGTCTAGATAGTAATGAATAAGAACTAGTAGCTACATCTGCCAGTCTTTTTAGATATTATTTATTTTTGAACAAATTTGTATGAAATTATTTAAAAAAACCAAGAATAAATATACATATTTACAGACACACGTACGTATAAACACATACACAAGAAAACAAAACGATGTTTTGTGAATCATCCAAATTTTAGCTGCTTTTTTCAAAAAGACGCGAGAAATTTACACTTTTTCAATTCCTACTATTTATACTGTTTGTTGTTCTTTGTTCAAAATACACTTTATAGTATATATTATATCTATAGTTCAAATAAAACATACATAGACTTCTCCATAAAGGGTCATTGCCAAAATATACCCATATGCAGACTATAGTTTTGAAGCAGAGCAGAAAACTCATTATCGTTCACAACTTCCTTCTGTTCTCTAATTGACCCGGTTGAAATTCAGCCAGGAATCTAGAGTTCAATGGGAGAAATCCCAGATGAAGCATTGAAGGAAATGAGAATCAAGTGGAACTGCACAGGAAGGCAATCATCAGGCTATTCTTATGTACTTTCTATGAGGTGTCCAGCAGATTTTGTAGTCCTAGATGGCACAAAAAATATTATTTAATTTACTCTATTTGTTTATTTTCAGGTCTTCTGGTTCTGGTCTGCTCTGCATCCCCAGAACCAGAAACAAACATGGAGAAGCAGCATTCAGCTTCTAAGCACCACAAATCTGGAACAAACTTCCTGAAAACTGCAAAACAGCTGAAACACTGATTTCCTTCAAATCAAGTCTTAAATCCCACCTGATTATAGTTGCTTTTGAAACATTATAAATGAAACATTGATAAATATTCTGACGTGTAAAAACCACCAGACAAAATGTTATGTTTCAGTAGTTGACTGCTTTTTCTAACCTTGTATTTTTGTATTTTTATGATGTAAAGCACTTTGAACTGCCTTGTTGCTGAAATGTGCTACAAAAATAAACTTGGATTGATTGACTGATTTCAATTACAAGTTCTTCATTAGATTTTCTTTCTTATTCAAAGATTTATACAACATAATTCATGCCCTTTTTTTTTTTTTTTTAGTTCCTTCATTTTTGTTGGAATAATTTTTAAAAGGTTTTTTTTTCTGTCCCAACAATACATTTCAAGGCCATCAGAATCCTAAAGATCCTTGAATTCCCTCTGTGTTTTATGAGGTAATCACCTGAAATAATTGTAGTCTCGTATCTTTTTTCTCAGAGAAAGCTATTCTTTTTTCTGAAAAATGTTTGTAATGTTTCTTAGACATAGATAAATAATTTGCAATCAAACTGCAGATTTATTTATTTATTGCCATTTGTACAGATAAAGTTATATGTGTTAGAAAACAAAAATCTAGAAATTTGAAAAGGGTAGAACTTAATAATCAAATGTGTTTAGGATTGTTGTTCCTCACAGTCAGAAGACACTGATTGTTAGATTAATTGGTTACTCCAGAGTGCCCCTCTTTACAAGAGTGTGTGTGGTTGGTGGTCTGTCCTGTGTGTGTTCCTGAGTTGTCCATGAATAAACGTTAAGTTTGTCCAGGGTGTCCCCCCCGTTGTAGAGAGATGCCTCCTCTGTAAATCTCCCACATCTGCAAGAAATCTACTTCACTCACGTCTTCTGAACAACTTTTACTATTTTTTTTCCTCACTACTGAGGTGAGGCAAAGGCATTTTCTCAGTGCTGCTAGCAGCTCTGGAGAACACAGAGTGTTAGGCAGCCCAAATTAAACGTGCCTGCAGCTGCATAACGTCCTGTTCCCTATCTGAGTACGGCAAGACCCCTGGCACTGTGTCAGATATAAGTGTGAGTGCTTCTCAACACCTTATCCAAGCAGGACGAGGTGACCTACAAATTTCATGTCAGCCATTTGTGGAGAGAAGAGAGTTCAGTCTTCTTCCTTCTAATAAAAGCTAAGGATGTGTGCTACTAATCATGGCTGACAGAAGTGAACAAAGTCATCAAGAAACGGAAAGCTTTTGGTAAAGGCAGCACAGGAGAAGCAAGGAGAACAAAATCCATAGATGTTCACAAGTCCTTTCGCCACAAGTCAAAGTTAACTTTCAAGACCAAGTTAAATCCAAGTCACACATTTTTGAGTCGTACGTCCAAGTCAAGTCTCAAGTCTATAATGTTTCAAGTCCTCAAATTGTCCACTGCTTTATCAGGCTGTAGATACAACATTTCGAGAGTTTTCTTCTAATCACTCTGTAGGACGATTTATAATGTTATTAATGTTCCAAATTTATTTAAATTTCACAATCTTCAGTTCACAACCTTGCTCCTCCTTCCCTGTCTGTTCTCCTGCATATCACAACCCATTCAGGCTTCTTCTTCCATCCACATCTGTGTCCCTCTTGTCCGTCTCAGCACCATGGAGAAAAGGGTCTTGTCTTACTCTGCTCCCCAACTCTGGAACGCTCTTCCCCTTGACATCCATAATATTGACTCTCTTCTGATTTTCAAAGCACAACTCAAAACTCACCTGTTCAAGTTAGCCATCTCACTTTAACTGTGTAGTTATTTTTTGGTTTTGTCTTGTAGCCATTTCTTTACTGTTTAATTTGTGTTTTTAATGTTATAAAGTGTCCTTGGGTGTTTTGAAAGGCACTGTCAAATAAAATGCATTATTATTATTAAATTTAAAACCTTTGTCGTCCAGTCTAAATAGTAAAGTTGTTACAAGCTATGAGGTAAAGATGGTGAGCAGTGGCATAAGTACATGAGCAAATATGGAGTTTCTAAATGAACAAAATCAAAAATATTTATAATCATAAAATGAATCATTTTTTTTGCCTTGAGACTGCTTGCAGAAAAGAATAAGTTATCTGAAGTCTTATTTTGAAACAACCTAACGTCCTTTACTGCAGTTTTGATCTGGAGAAGTATGTGGTTAATAAATAAAAAGGCAAAAAATCATATTAATTTGCATTGACGATTGCAGTTTGAATTTAAGGTGTATTAACAGTCTTGCAATGTTTGTAAATATACATTGTTCATTCAGTATTGTTACATTGTTTGATAAAATTTGCTTCAAATCCATGATAATAAATTTGCCTAAAAGATAAATTTCCCATCAACTAAACATATTTCAATGCATAAATCAGTCATAAATCAGAAAATCTCTTACATGCACACAAAGATTTATGTACTTCCCTTTTTTGTTCTTTGTAAACTAAACATTACAAAAATGCTTGCGTAAATTCTATCATGATATTTTTAGATGTGAGTTGATGAGAATGTTTCCCAGTAACACCTTTGCTCACTATTTAAATAATTTAACAATTTCATGTTGTTGGAAAAGAGTCACTTATTAATTTTGAACATTCTTCCATTTTGTACATTTACTGAGGTGTGGAAGTCATCACCAAACACCAACTGTGATGTTTCACAAATATTTAACTGTCTCTCTGATCTATTCACACATCTTCCTCAATGCAGCATCATATAAATATTTATAATGTCTCTCTATCACTAGTTACAGCCTCCAAGTGGAATAGTAATGGCTATAAAGTTCAACAACATAACCAAAGTGGAGCCTCAAATCCCCACCACTAGTCAGTCGCGTTATTTGTGATACATCCAGTCAGATTTAGATTTAGTATTTCAATTAAACAGGAAATCCATCACTTTTTTGTGCTCATTTCCTATGTATTTTGCTTACACAAAGCCGGGAAGAGCTGGAATCACTCGCGATAAACATCTGATGATAGAGGAGTGTGTGCAGTTTGAGTGTATCTTTGAACGTGCTGTTAGTCTGTTGGACAGAGAACTGTTTTGTGATATGCTCCCTGTTGAATAAAACACAGATCTAGCAAAGTGTTATCATTAGCAATGGTCCACTCCCACAGGATCGAGTTATTAGAACTATCAACTGGGAAAAGTTAACCTGGATGAATGCCAGTACAGAATATACCTCAGAAGTATGGGGAGTGAACAGATGAAGGTATAAATGACTAAAGGAAATAACATAACAGATGCTATCACCTATTACATCATGTCATTAATATCACATGGTGTGTAAAGATATGCTGTGAAGTTAGCACGGAGAGCACAGCGTACCCAGATATAACACCTTGACATAAACACATGCTGCATTTCAAATCCTTGGTTTTATTTGTTGTATTTTTAGTC
The DNA here is from genome assembly GCA_903067095.1 of Girardinus metallicus. NCBI lineage: Eukaryota > Metazoa > Chordata > Actinopteri > Cyprinodontiformes > Poeciliidae > Girardinus > Girardinus metallicus. The sequence continues at coordinate 54,146 of CAEGAE010053213.1, forward strand.
AAGCTATGTTCATTTTCCAGGTCCTTATTTATGCTCCCCTAATCTTATGCATGCTCATGCAGGTGCTGGACGTGTCCCTCAAATACTTGGAACCTGACTTGGAATCACCTCTAATTGATAGGGCGAGCTAGGGTGTCTGCTGAGCAGGTTGCCAGTCTTTTATTGGGCCAACAGTGACCAACAGAGAGAAACACATACTCATGCCTAACGTCATTCAGAAGGAGGAAGAACCCAGAGTACCCAGAGAAAACCCCACACATGCATGGGCGGTACGTGAAAAATCTACTAAGGATGCTACCAATCTCTTAAGGCAGCATTACACTGCCGCATAAAAGAAAACAGAACAAAACAATGATGTCCAGAAAAAATGTCACCTTTTAAAGTGTCTTTCCCAAACCTCTCCCCTATACCAAGAAATCAATGTCTGTTTTTATTCTCTAGTGTTAGCTCAAGGCTACATTTACCAGAGGACCCAGGGTGGACGTGCTGTTTTTCCATGAGGGCACAGAACAAAAAAGCAAGGCAACATTTCATTGTTAAATCTAAAAGAGCAATACCTTGCTTTTTAATTCATTATTTAAGTAAAACTTTGAAGCTGGTTGTTCCAAGGAACCAATTAGTTAAGGCTTCTGTCCCAGCAAACATCATCAGAAACTGAATTCATAATGTCTCTTCAGTACAAGATCCTTAATGGGGGCAGGGACCAGTTTTACAAGGGCGCTGGCCCCCAGCAGCCTCTGTTCATGACGGTCCATGTCTGGAGCTCCTTCTTTTCACCTTTTTGAATTGTGTGGAAATATGGAGAGGAAATAGTCATAGACTTCTATACGGCGCTAAAATCTAAGAGTTAATAATCAGTGAATCAAATCCCCCTATAAAAAAGCTAATCTTGTCCATCTGTCTGCCCGTCCATCCGTTGCTTTCTAAATACTAGAAGATTTTAGTCATTTTCTTGATTTCCATGTGCCTTTAGCACATCCACTTTATTACACAAAACTTAATTTATGGACCAAGTATGTTTACATTTTATAATTGTAAATATATTAACTGAGAAAAACATTGATGTGGTCTAAACGTATTTTTATCCCGGTTTGAAAACATTCACGTCTACATTTTATGCAGTACCAGTACCAACTTTTGCATTTGAGTATGTGCAATTTCAGATCCTAATGCGTTACAATCTTGACAGATTGTAAATGCGGATGGCCTGTAGTTGACTTAACAGTAAATGATTATGGTCCAGTCGAGCTGCTCAGCAGCTCTTCTTTCAGCCGTAAAGTGAAGATAGCCATGGTAATTAAATTACTTTCACCTCTTAAGTAGGGCAATTAAAAGATTCAATTGGTTGGCAAATGGTTGATTAGCTAGTTAACTAAAGCTTGATTAAAAAGTGTCACGGTAATATGTGGTGTAGATGGTCAGTTTCGAGTGGGGGGATGGTCCGCTGGATGTTCGCGGGGCTCTCAGCTCTATTTGTGTTGAAACAAATGACTACAGGATCCGAGGAGAAATATGGGGCGTTAACCTTCCTGCATTTCTCATTGTGTCTCCCTTGGTGTGGTGTTGAGGGATTTTCTCAAATCTTTCATTTTACCGCTGACAGCAGAGACAAATGAGCGGGTAAAAGCTTGGCCACCATATAAAGAAAAGACCCCTGGGACAGAGCAGAGAAACATCTGACATTTTCCCTTCAAATCCGGCTCTACTGCCAGCAGAGCTTATTGCTCATATCAGATGTTTCACCATGTATATTTGTTCTGAAAATTGGGAGAAAGCATGGATAATGTCAAGTCAAACTACAAATGTGTTTGTTGTTGATATTTTGTTCAAACTGAAGCAAAATAAGTTAATATGAAAAATAACCCAAGCACACATTAATGCAGAAGACTTACCAGCATTTAAATTGAAACAACTGTGAGTTTGTTGGCATCATTTCAGAAGGATCCATCTTCAAATAACTTATGTGATGAATTAAGCTCCCGCTGTAAAATTTAAATCAATATGGCGCCAATTAAGAAAAAAATTAACTGAGTTCCAGATTATTTGTTTTCTTTGAGCCTCTTTGTGCATTTTAATTCCTATGTCGCAGAGAAGAGTGTTGCAGTCCAACATTGTCAGCACTGCAGAGCTACTTTAATTGTCACATTAATTAGCTCCATTATGGACAGTATCAGACAGTGTCTGCTGACTGCTGGCTGAAAGGCATGCAGAAGGAAGATGATTCAGCTCCTGCAGTCTGGATCCACAGAGGGTGGAGCAGATACGATTCACTTTCTGCCACTGATCTGCTGTCATTAATTCACAGCCTTGTTTTGCTTTCTTAAAAGAACGGGAGCATCAGATCATGGCGAGTTTGCGTAGGAGAGTTAACTGAAAATGTACCGAGTTTAAAAACGGGAAGCGATAAAGAAAAAATGAACATGATGGGTGTTTTTGACAATGTGTGTTAATTTCACAACAGACAATTGTTGCCTTAGGTTTTATGAGAAAGAAATTTGAGTTAATGTCACTTTGGAAATTAAGTGTTGCTGAGAAGAGATGTCTGGGCTCCCGTCTTAACCTCTCAGTCTGTGTGGATAAATGAAAAGCAAAGGAGGGATTTTATGGTGGCAGGACTTGATGTTTTACAAAATGTGTGTCATGTCTTCATTTTTAGACACACGTGAAACGAGTTTTTAGACATGCTAAAGATTAAACTGCATATTAGCAGCTTTGGTGAGATGATGCAAAACTCCACAACGGAAGGATTCAGGCAGGATTTGGACCACTGGTCCAAGCTCAATTAGAGCTGAGCTGTGGCAGGCTTTACCTTTTAGGACATTTTCTCTACTATTTAAACAAGAATACATCTTTTCAGATTGTGATTCATATTTCTTATCTTATTATACATTGTGAAAACAGTCTAGAAGCTGTGAGAGTTGAACCCTGTCAGAGTTTTTCTTTTGCTCTAGTGTGGAAGAGGCTGAACCGATGTGATGGATGTGTCTGGGGAAGCTGACCTAAAAGTCGTTAATTGAAAATTGAAGCAGTGCTGAGATGATATTGATTTTTCACACTTACAGAGAGCGGCACAAGGTGGTCTGTGCCACTACCAGAAATGGGTAAAGAGGTGAATGTGAGAACAGCAACAGGGGCAGAGAGGAATAGTCAAAACAAGATGTGGGCGGAGGAAGAGCATAGAGAGCCAATGAAAAGGTGAGGGTGATTGTCATGACAGACATTATTGCTCCTTTAGCAGCTTGTTGCTCAAGTAACCTGGTAGGTGTAAAATGCCTCTAAAATCTGTGAATGCTCACAGCTTAGGGAACAACCCTTCAGATGTGTCTTTTTCTCTCTGCATTGATCAGTCTGGAGCAAGCCAGTCCCCTTGGCTGTTTGCAAGTCAACACAAACCAACCAACCCTCCAACCTGTGCTGAGTGAATCAATAGAGGTGGAAATCCTGTTTACACATGTGTTTTACGATCTCCTTATGTGCCTCACACACAAGGTCTCTCTCAGTCTTCAAATATTTCCTCTCAATCATATTTTTTCTGCTTATTTCAAACACAAGCACATGGACTCGTGGACAAACAGGACCATGTGTAACTCCCTCTGGACTGGCGGCCTCAGAAACAAAACAAGCACATGTGATCAATACTTTGCCTCTTCCTTTTCATTGTGTAAGCCACAGACAGCAGCTCCCCCCTCTTCAGCACTTGCTCTCTCACACACACACACACCCACGCCTGCACACACACCTTCTCACCTCCTGGCAGGTCAGCATTTCTTAGGAAGAACAACAACTTGGTTCCTCCCTGGAAGAAGTGACAGAAAAGTTGATGTAAATATTCTCTGGAGTCATAGTTTATGACTCCTTGGATGACTTACATTCAGAGTTACGGAGAGTAGCAAAAAATGCGTGTTCAAGTAAGAGTAGCACTATGGTTGAATGTGTTTTTCTCAAGTAGAAGTAAAAAAAAAAAAAATCATCAAACTTAATCACTCATATAAAATAAACCTAAATGATACAAAAAAAACTAGTCAACTTGCAAAATCAGCAGTTTCTAATGTTCACACTGACCTTCATAAATAATTCACACCAGGCTGAAGCCACAGCAAACATCCGGCAAATTAAAATACCATAAAATACCAGTTTTAAACAAATCGCTTTAGAAAACAGACCACATTACAAAGTCCCCTCTCATCAGGATTTTCAGCTGTCAATTAGTTGGCAAAAATGGTACCAAGGCACTTTTTCAAACACAGAAAACAAACAAACAAAAAAAACCACAAAAAACCAATGCCACTCAAGGAAAATAGAACATTTTGCACAGCTGCTGAAGATGAGCTCCCGAGAGTGATGTGAAAACATAATAGTCCAAAAAAAAAAAGTTCAAATATGCAAAAAGATGAATCGATGAATACATGAATAGACGCGATCTCACTGTACTGGACAAAAACTGTAAAACCCAACAGAGCCGAGATTTTTGTGGACTGTTTAACATCTACCATAGTGCCTCTGCTACAGTTTTACAGTATAAACATTTTTATTAAAAGACACTCTTGTCCCAGAGAGAATGGTGGTCTTTGGTGGTTCAGGGAAAATAAATAACCTTAAGAAAATGTAGAAAACAAATGACAGGAATGTTATCCATGTTTGATTCAGGGCTTACTTGTGTATCCTCAGCTGGTCCTTCTTTCCACATGTACCGCTCTTTACCATTTTTCCTTTTATGGCGGATCTTTTAAACCCTGAAGAAATTGTAAAATGATTGTGTTGACATTTCAGCAATATGGGATGAATCAAAATGGATCCTTCTACAGAGAAATAGAGAAACAAACAAATACAAGAAAAATTTTCTAGTTTTTCTCCCTTGACAACATTAAAATGAATTATGAGGAAAAATAAAACAAATGGAAAAATGAACTAATGACCTAATGCAATTATCTAATCTCATTACGCTAACTAGGGTATCTAAATGTTAAAAAATATTTCTTAAACATTTCAGAAAACATATCAAATAAACATTAGCACAAGAAAGTCAGATGAAAAACACAACAGGAATCCAGTCCTTATTAAATCTCAATGTTTCGTTTCATGAAGGACCATGTAGCCACTAAAAGTTAACTAGCAAGATGTGGATTTATGCATAAATCTAGAGCTTCAAATCTAGAGCTGAAAGCCTAAAAAGTTAAAGAAAAACAATCAATGTCTTACACAGGCTATTTAAAGTATTTGATTGTTGGAAACAAGTTGGGATTCTAACAAAACTGCACAAGTAGTTCATAGTTTTAAACCTCACTCTTAAAGAGAAGAGTTGTTTATATTTCACCATTACTGTTCTATAAATGTACATTACCTTGTAGCAGAACATTACGATGCAGAAGATTTTTAAAATTTTCATTCTCTATTTAGAAAGTGGAAAATATGGAGACAATGTTTACAAAAAGCAACACTATAATGGGAAATTTGCATACATAGATGTGTCAAGCTCACATGCATAAATACATGTGTAATCAGTGAATCTACATAATGAAAATTAAATCAAAAACAAAAAAAAGGCAGATAAGGGAGGGGAGGAATCATTACCTCAGTGATTGTGGTAATTGTACTGGATTTCTGCTCACACAATTTTAAATTACACCCTGATCAACCACATCAATTAATGTGTCCCTAATTGATCTAAAACCTCTGAAAAAGGCTGTTTTCCTTCATTCACATGTACAACGTAATAACTTTGGACAAACTCGGTTTTTGCAGCTGGAGCAGAAAGCCTTTAAAGCAAGTAATGACATATGAAAAAAATTCAGTCTGTTTATCTCATCTATTGCTATCTGGAAGAAACAAAAAATTTTTTCCCATAGACATATAGGTGTAGTTGTTCCAATATTGGAGTATTTTATGCCGTTGAATACTGGCATATAGGTACATTTCTGAATCCCTTTAAAGAAGAAAAACAACAGCTTAAAATTTTATATATTTTTTATTTTTTTTAAAGTAAAGATCAGTGCATGATAGCAAATTGTAAAAGCTTCATTTATTTAATTTGAAAAGCCACAAAGTTTCACAACCTTTGCTGGCGTGCCTTCTTGTGACTCACTGTGAAACGATAATAAAGATTTTGTAGAGATTCAAAGCTTCAAGGCTTTCAGGATTTATTTTTTTCCCCCATTCATTTTTGAAAAATGGCTCAAGTTCAGTCTAGCTGGATGGAGAGTGCCTGTGTACAGCAATATTCCAGATTTGGTACAGATTAAATTTTGGACTTTGACTGGACCATTCTGATAGACAAATATGTTTTGAACCAAACTGTTCCATGGTAACTCTGTCTGTATATCAAGGCAGTGTAGGTGTTACAGCGTTCTTGATTACCACAACTCCACATGACACCTCCTCCTAAATGAAACAATCTGTTCTACCTGTGTCCTGTTCCGACTCCTTACTGATCTCCTGTCATTGATTAAATAGCTTGAATAATATTAATGCTCAAAAATTCCAGTGGCAGAGAACTGGCAGATCAAAGCTGCTGAATGTTTTTTTTTTTTTCCAAAGAACGCACTGCACTCACCCAGCAGTGCATGACTCAGTGCCCTGAAGCAGCAGATGTTTACAGTGGCACACAATGACACAAACTTCAAACACAGGCTCCCGCACTGTGAGGCAGCGCGTTCGACCTACTGCTGCTCAAAGAGGCGTTCTAATAAATTACAGCGGCAAATTTATTTCGCTTTAAAGCAATTAGATGGCTAAGATGTGCTTGTCTTGACCTGATTTTGAACAGAAACCACTGTGGTGTACGTGATGCCCCGAGGTGCAGTCACTCATCATCCTGGGAAATGTCACTTCACTTAGACAAGATGTGCTTGTTTTCACACATGCACACCACACCGAAAGACTAGAAACGAAGTACACAGAGAAGTGTGTGAGAAAATAACTCTATGAATCTTTAATAATGATTTTGATGTACAGATTTATGCTCCCTCCTTTCCAATATCGTACAATGTTTTGGCTGAACATTTACGAGAAAGCAGCTGTGTTCACATAGTTAGGTCATTAACTATGTTAATGACCTAACACAGTTTATGTAAAACTACGTTAGGAATCAATGGAAAATTTGCTCAGTAAGGGAAAAGTATCACTTTATTAATTTATATTTAATATGTTTTCATGAACTATTCTTCATGATAAAAGGTACACCATTTACTATGTCATAGTTATTCCAAATGACGTAAAAAATGTTTGACAGAAACACACAATACATACGAAGGAGGCAGGTATTTTTCTTACGCTGTATTATTTGTGAAAACATGCGATACTTAATGGTTTTTGTATATTTTACAAAAAGAAATTGGTCCTCACACGCCTTTTCATTGATTTTCCAAATCTTCATTGCAGCTGTGTGGTGTCTTTGAGTTTTCTTTCATAGGTTTTGTCTTTAACAATCAAAAAACCTTGTTCGAGAAGTCTCCATGTTACAATAATCAAAATCTACATAGACAAGATATGAAAAAAAGAAAGCTGAAAGGACTCCAAGGAGGTCATAGTGGAAGCTGATGTATTAACAGAAAGTCAAAATGATTTGATTCAATATTTCCTGCTGTGCTAGATGAGATGGCTAAATGCAATGAATTTGTAATTTTAAAGATCATAAATGGCAATAAAGGTTAACACGTCATCAAAATCTCAGCTCAAAACATGCAGTCCCAAAACCAGAAGGGATGTGTGGAACATTTTAAAGCTACAAACAAGACATCTGTCAGGAGAAAAGATTAATATCAATTATTTTCTCATTTTTCATTTTTTTGTAGGGAAAGCTACAGCTAAAGAGTAATGATTTAATCATTACATAACCATAAAACATTACGCATCCAAAAACATGCACACATGGCTAGATATACCTGAACTGTTGGGGACAAATTTATTTTACTGAGATTTTATGAAACACAAGGTAGTACATAATTCTGAAGTAGATAGAAATAAATGGTTTTAAAATATTTTAAGTAAATTCCAATGATGTTTATTGTGTCTATAGGCTACATATTATTTAGGTTCTTTCACTTCTTAGACTTTTTGTTAATAAAGACATACCTGACATGTTTCGTTAGCAGGTTTCTGCCGTCATCAACGGTGTCCCTAGGTGCAGATAAAATGCACTCTGAACACGTTGCCATGGTAGTGGCATCAACATGTGTTAAAATAATCCAATCAAAGCTCAGTACAACTTCATGTAGAGTAATCTGTGGCAAAACTGAATACAAATAAAAAGACAATGTATATTTTTTATCCAAACACACTATTATGTGTTTGGATAAAACACATAATGACATAATTTGAGCAATATGACAAAATGTGATATTGCTAAAATGTGATATTTATGCGTATAAATTATATACGTATAATTTATCACAAAATGTGATAAAATATACATATAATTTTACATAATAATCAATGTTAAATTATTACGTTGATTTTTACGTTTGAAATCAACGTAATAAAGAAATGACCCAACAAGACACGAAGGATACACCTGAAATGTAACTTTTTATAACAACCTTGCAGCAGTGGTCACGAGTGCTTTTAAATTTTCCACGGGATGATGATGTTACTTGACGCTGGTTGTGGCGTCAAGTACGCCACGAATAAGGAAATGAGCTCTAAATAAATCTTTAGACTGAACTTTGTGTAACCTTCTTGTTTTTTTTTTTCTTTAGACATACAGAGAAACTGACATCGACACATTTGTGCTTTATTGCTGTACAGAAACAGAATTATAAAACATTGGGATAATATTTATGAAATACCACAATCTTTTTTGTTTTTTCCACAAACACATACATATGCAAATGAAAATATATTGTATGTCAGGTACAAAAGAAGGATCACAATAAAAAAGACAAAAAAAAAAACATGACAAAATTATGAAAGGCAGTGACAAACCCCATATTTAGATGCAGAAATAATAGAATAATAACAGAATAACAGGAATTTAACACTGACTGTAGCACCAGAAAGCTGATCTCTGAAGAGACGATTTTATAGATTCCTGACGAACAGAGATGAATGGCAGTAATCGGCCTGCCAGTTATGTGTATTGTAGACTTTAATGTGGACAATTAGTGTTTGGGGTAGACGAAGGGTTCACAGTGTGGTGAAAAACAATTCTTCACATTAGAAAATCTGCATTTCCCCCCAGCAACACGTGCATGTTATGGAAAGTCCAAACATATTGATCATGCAAGGTAAAAGTCTTATTTCATGGTTTAAGGGTATGCACAAAAATCACACAGCAAACCCGAACACTGTTCATGATGAATGGTAGGTTTTATCCTTCAGAGGGCATCAACAGAGTTCACCAGCTTGATCTTTGCGTATTATGCTTGCATCAGATTTGCTCCTTGACAATGTTCCTAGTTCTGCATCTCACAAGGTGTTCATGATGGAGTAAATCTGTCCTTTTGCATTGTTACCTCACTTTAAAAATGAACTCCAAACAAAGACATAGTTCACATTAAGCAGTCAAGTATATTCTTTTTAGAAGCAAGAGCATAGTCCAGTAATAATTCACAAAGCTACAAAGAATATCAGTAATGCTCAAAGAATAAATGTTTGCATTTAGACATTCAGTCAAAAAAACAAAACAAAAAAAAAAACCCTGGTGGTGGTGATTCCCAAGTCCTTTTGCACCTTTGTGCTGCTAATTTGTAAGGCTAAATCAATCAGACACATTGTGGGTGATCAGTGGCAAAGATAAATCCATTAGAGCTATTGATACCTAGCGTCGTTAACCATTTAGGCCAATCTCCCAAGATCAAACGGCTTGCCGAGACACGCCCAACACAAAGATCAACCACAACATCACATAAACATTGTGCAGTAAACAATTGTACGCATATTTAAATCAATCTTCCGGCTTACATCAGGAAAAAAACAAAAAAAAACAAAAACATAACAGGATATGGAGGTGGACAATAAATGTGTAAAATAATTCCAAAGTAACAGAAGAGTCATTGTAAAAAAGAAGATATTCAAATTTTTAAATAAATCTCTTCCAGTTTCTCAGTCATTGCATCAAACCCAAACCCCCCCCCCCCAAAAAAAAAAACAAACAAACAAAAAAAAAACATTCTTCAATCTCAGAGTCGATATAATAAACAAAATTTTTACACCTCATACATGTCTTTTGTCTTTTATTTCAGTCTCTATGCTCTTCTGGGATGATGAAAGCAAAGGACTTCAAACACCAGTCACTATTTACACTGACGTTACGATGGAAACGCCCGTAAAGCCAGTTTCATCCGTCTGTTAGAAGAAGGAGGGCAGCAGGTTGAGCTGGAAAGAAGGTCTATGGTTTGGGGTCAAACGGGGGAAAGAGGAGATGATGGAAAGGACTCGAGGTTAGAGGTTAGTGGAGGACAAGCACACAGTGGAAGAATCTGTACAGAAGTTCAGTTGAGCTGTGTGAGAGCTCTCCTACATGACACCGAACACAAAAACCCGCTTAGTTGTCAACACAGGCATCGTTAGGAGCTTGAAACATTAGAGGCTCAGAACAGCATCGCAAACTCTGAAGTCCAACTATATTTATTTTTTCTTATTAATTCATAACTAATGAGCAAGCTAAAAAAAGTATAAAAAAGCATGAATATGTATCTAAGAATAATTGGGGGTGTATACTGTATAGTCAGACTGCCATGGAAAAAGAAGAGTGCAAATAAATAATTTGAAGCCTAGAATTAATGACATTCAGGCTTTCAAGGTCTGTTGTTGGTAAAACTAGAAAAAAAAAAACACATAATTTGTAAGTCTCTCCTCTTCATCAAACTAATTTTGTAGATGAAGCAGCATCTCTGATCTGCAGGATAACTGATATACTTTATTGAACAAGTCCAGAATTTAAAGAAGATGCTTTTATAAACTAAGAGGTCAAAGAATATAACTAGTCTGAAGATCTGAGCAAAAGTTGGATAAATTGTTGTCATTATTTCTGTGGGACTTCATGTGTTTTACTCAACCAAAGAAAGATCTGGCCTCATATGCTTTCACCCAACAATGCTTATGTGATCACACAATGAGAGTTTAGCATATTTTTTTTCTTATTTATGATGTTTTTCCTCGGTCCACATTGTCAATAAAACTTATTTACTCTTTTAAACCAGCCCGTACATCAAATAATTAAAGAGTTTACAGTATGTATCATATGTAACAACAATACTTCAATCATATTTTCACTTGGCACATAGTCTCATGTTCACAACATGAATGACATACCTGTCTGCTAAAACATTTGCATCTTGAACAACTTGTTAGTTTCCCTTTTCATGGTAAAGGTAAGTGCAGTGGTTTGGAATTTGGCCACAGGGCTTTTATTCAAGTCTGGTCACTAACAAGGACGAGAAGTACACCTTGGGATAATACTGAGGTTAGCCTGACCCCTTGGTAGCTTGTTGCCATAGTTACCAGAAGCACTTAGGAGCCGAGCATGTTGAAGCCAGCTGCATGGATGTTAAAAACCTGGAAGTTCCTAAAGGCGTTGGGTTTGCTTGTAAACTACACAAGTCCGCGTGCAAGAACCCCAGTGTGAACATGTAGGAACTCAACAGTATCATCAGCACCATGTTGTGGGGAGGAAACCTGTTTGTGTGCAGCAGTAATTCAAGACTATCTACGGGAGAGATAAGAGGCTCATTCGGCATCTGACCACCACAAATATGCTGCTGATTTGCTCTCAGGTGCAGCCTCCAATAAATGGACATCATCCTTTTGGTGAAAATAAATAGATGTGTTATAATAATTTAATCTCTTATATGTCTGCTTATTTTTTTTTAATACATAAAGTATTTGATCATATAATAAAACCCACGTCCACAGGAACAGCTGTTTATGCATTCATACACACTGTGCACACTGAGTTTATGTCATATCAGGTAGAGTATCTTCCACAGTCAGTGCAAATACAGGAGAAGCCAAAGCCCCAGCCCAGGGGCTAGGCTCTTTAGCTTTCGGCCTTGGTTCATCAGCGTAGCCCATGGGCAATGAGGTTGGTGGCCCAGATCAAATTTACAACAAACAAAAAGTTTATCTTTGATGAAAGGATTTGAAGACGTAACTTCAGATACCGCAGCTCAAGGAGAGGCCTTCCTTTTGGTCCAGAGCAGTGTGGGGGCCAGGGGTGGGGACTGAGGCGGCCGCTGCTTGTGACTACTTCGCCCCTCACACTGCACCTGCCGCCAGCGGAGAAGCTCCCTGAGGGTGGCACTCTCGTCTCTGTTGGTCAGATGTAGGTGCTGGAGCAACTAGAGAAGAAGAAGGAAGTTGGTTTGGATTAGAGAGGAAGAGCATACTTCACTCGACTGGATGAGATGAAGAAGCAAATGTGTGATTAATGAGAGATGTGAATGAAAAGTTCAGGTTTTACTTCAACGCAGCTGAATAAAAAAAAAAATTCAAATTCTAGTCTCGGACTTTTCTCACAAGTGCTCAGGATGTATATAAAAATGTGCACATATAGAAACACATTCAACCACTGGAATAAGAGCACATTACCACTGATGTGCAAGTCAATTGTTTAAGTAAAATTAAAAAGGATTCTCAAGTTTTTGTTGATAATCTAAACCAAAAAAAAAAATGAAAAAGAAACTTCCATGCTTGGTTTTAATTCAACATATGAATTATGATGAGATCAGCTTTGTAGTAAATTTAGTTTTTTTCTTAATTGATTGTCTACTGATTATCAGGACAAGATTATTCTTCACTGATCAGAGAGTCTTTAAAATACAGTTTGTGATCTGAAAAAAAAGCAATAAAACAATCCAATTTGCCAAAGCCTACAAACATTAAATATTTCTACAACCTTACTACGAATATCTACTCACTTTGCTGCATTTAAATTATTATTAATTCTTAAAAAAGCAAACTTACTCTTATTTATTCCTGCTGACATCCACCATGTGACCCAGCAGTCGGCCTAAGCAAAGGGTTTGCTATTTCTTTATTCCATCTGTTTAAGTCTCTTTTTTCACTCAATAGTTTACACACAAGGAGTTCACCAGATATTACATGGAGGTGACCGGATGTCTAATGAGTACATAATCTAGATTTAATCATCTAATTGTGCCACTTGTGAATGTATTTTGTATTAACCCGAGATGTCCGAAAAAAAAATGCTTAAAAAAAAAGTTATTCTTTCAACCAAACAGGTTTTTCCAAGCTTGAAATATTATTACAGTAATATTTTCCAAAACATGTCACTTTGTCACAGAAATTACACACAAGCAGTAATGTGACGTAGGTGAGCATTATGTTTCAGATATCCATATGAGATTAAACACTCAGATTGACCGTCTGCACCAGCAGACAAGAATCTAATCCATAATTTACACGTCTCTGCTAGGCTATTCAATGCTGTGGTGCCAAGCAGGAACACCAGCTACTGGAACAGTAGACAAGAGGGAACACCATGTCCTTCTGCAATGCATGACTGCACATGGACTCACGCAAACACAAATAGCCTGAATGCAATAAGGCTCAGAAACTATTGGAAATATTCAAAGATTCGTAGTTTGTGACCTTTCTGACTAAGAACGCTGCACATTTAAGCGATAATTTTTAAAATGGAACAATAAACAAGATACGATGTGAATATAGCATTTACAACATAAAGAAAGTCTTATGGTAATAGTGCTTAAAATAATAATAAAAAAAAGAATGTTATGAAGACTCTTTGCACTACGTGCACAAGTTTGGGTCAGGTAAAGCTTGAAACCACCTGTGTTCCTTCCCCAGTACTGATCAGTATACAAGTCTGACTTGAAACAAAAATAACCAGAACAGGAGACGTCTTGATCTTGGAACTCAACTGTGAAATTAAAAATATTTAGTTAAAATGGTTATGCATTTATCTATTATTGAGTTTGCCTTGTTCTGTGTTGCAATTTCAGTGAAAGATCCATTGTGGTTTTTGATAAAGAAATATTCAAAGTAATTAAAAAATGTTTTAAGTTAGATTGAAGACAAGTCAGCAACACATGTCTGTGTAGCCAGATGGTAATTCTGTATACTAGGTTTTTTCTTGGGAAAGCATATAAATACTAAGAAAATGTAATATTCCAACCCCAAGTGTGACTTAAGTTATAGCTCATTTGTACAGAAAGTAGGAAAAGAAAAAAAAAATACCATGGTCTAAAAAGAATCTTATACTTTTTGAAAGTGTGTTTGTCCCGATCTGGTTAATATGAGAACAGACTGTGCTTTAAAGATGAAAGAGGCAACAATATCAGAAGTCAGTAATCATTTCTGTGTGTGCTTTTTTTCTTGGAAATATCTTTTTACCAGCGGGTTTAGTTCCACAAAGTATCGTACTGTTTGTCCTTCTCATACGTTTCAGAAATGGGAATGTGTTGTGCTGTATAATTCTGAGAAGGAAACGTGTGAAGACTCCTACTTTAAATGTCATTGTCTTTCCCTGAGACATTGTCTGAGGGGATAAACAAAACTATCAATCTTTGTCGTCTTCAGTCACTCAGCCTTCTGTCAATTTGCTATATAATTAGCCTCGACTGCTCTTGGAAAAATACAAACCAGTCTATTCATTCCTAATCAGCTTGCCCCCTTTATCTTCCAGCATCCTTTCTTCTTATTAGTTATGAAAGTCCTACGCAAACACAGTTTGGAATGAAGCTAAGAGATAAAAAAAAAAAAAATGATTCGCAGAATGAACTTAATGAAGAAATTAATGACACTGAAACCGATCCAAAAAGCCATCAGAAAAGTATTTTCTCTAATCTTCTCCTCACAGTACTTGCGATATGTCTGCAGTGATGAGCAGAGCATGGAAGAAGACAGGACAAACACAAAGGTGTATTTGGATTTACAAACATTAGACATGTATGAATATAGTCCAACTTTTAATTACATGTATCGCCAGAGTAATAAATCAGGAAAAATAGCTTGGAAACGGATTAAAAGGTAAATCAAGTTAAACTAAGCAGCAAGAATTTAGACCAGGTGAATAACAACTACAATCAAAGACTGACCAGAGATTTGTGGCCTCTTTCCAAACTGGTTTTTGTGAAGTTTTGTTCTGTTGATACAAATTCAAGCCAATTTTAATTTCTCTTCCAGAGCTATAGTAAACAGCATTCAAAATATTTTTTCGTACCCTCCTGCTAGTAAATAGAAATTAATGTTTAGTGTTACAAACTGTAGGTTCCACCCTTAACTCTGGGACGACGGTGGCCTGATGAGAACAGTAGTCATCCTGCATTTGGAAAGTTGTGTCTCAGCCTAAATTTCTCCATTTAACTTTCTTTTTTTCAAAAAGTCCCCAACGCTTCCAAAATCAGCATCTTCTAAAACAGATAGAAGTTAAGAGCAACTAAGAATAAAACAAAGCAACTTTGCTGTAATACCTACGTTCTCTCAGATATCTGCTGGAAAAATGCTCCCAGGGCAGGTAAAAATTGTGGCAAAAAACTCACTATGTGCCCAAAAATGTTTACAAAATGACCAAAAACTTCCATGGTGCAAAACAGCAAATAACATTTTCAGCATATAAGTGTTCTTTCCTCAGTAACAATTTCCACAGTTGAGTTTTGACTGTCAGCTTAATCACCTGATGATTAATAGGAATTGCATTTTGAGTTTTGTTGATTTTTCAGAATTAATTTTATGAATAGAGCGTCACATTCCTATGCCTTGAATCAATCACTGAACTGAGATTACTGGGAACACCAGTAAGTATCATTGAAGATCTAAGAATGAGGGATGCCCAGCTAGCCTATGTTTTCTTTTTAGATATAAAAGATGGTAATAAGAGGTTTCTCTACAAACAATAAAAAAGGGAGCAGATGAACTGTTGATGAAGTTATGCAAAAGCAGTGCTTTTCACAAATTTGGCTTCCTGACTTTATGTACATGTTGATCAGAACATTATGATCTTCTTTCCTTGGCTTTGGTTGCTTATAAAAGCCCCAGGCTCCATAAATAACAAGACTATTAATCATTTTTGCCAATGTTCTGAGGAAGTATTATGCTTTTGCAGAATTTCTATGAAAAACACTGCTGTTGCTGTCAGGCTTGAGATCAGCATGGCTGTGACACACTCACCACATCCCTATATATGGGAAGTGTTTCCAGTGAGCCCCCCCTGACCACCCTCTTTGTTTTAGAGGGCAGCCCCTGCACCAAATGGAGAAAAGTTGAGATGCCCCCTCTGGAAAATACATGAAGGATAAAAGAGCAAAAATGTTAGAATTGCAGAAAAAGAAAGTCTTCTTCGTACTTGTAAGGTGCTGCAGACGTATAACACTGTGATCAGGAAAGATGGCGCATCAGCATTTTACCTGCATTCACACACAGGTCAGCTGGAAATGTAGGGGAAAAGTGTTTCTTCAGTCGCAGGATTTTAAACAAGGAACACAGAGTCCTTTCACACCTTTTGTGGAGTTTTATCTATGAAAGGTGAATCCTGTGAGCTCGTCTCAAAATGGTACACCATGTCCTTTGCTTATTCTTTTGCTTCGAGCTTAGCTGAAAATCACTCGCTAATCCAACCTGCTATTAAAGTTCTTTTAGTTTTTCTGAGAGAAAACTTTATGCAAAATATTAACACCTTAAAGCTGCAGTATATAACTTTTATAAAAAAAAAATATGGTTTTTAAATATTTTCTAAAACTGTCACTATGATGTAACAGTAGAATGTGAGACAGATAATTAGCGAAAAAAAAAAACTCCTTTGCCTTCTCCCTGATCTCCTATTTCCACCTGGAGAAATACACTGCTCGGTTAGAAACAACAGAGCCAGTAGGAGGGACTTTGCTCTGGCAATCACTTTACTTTTCTAACTTTAAAAAGAGAAAATATCTGTTTATGTGCACAAACTTGACGAATAAAGCTGACTGACATATGTTTATCATATGGTTAAGATAAACTGTTGAAGTTCAAACTGAGCATCAGAAGGAGAAGAAAGGAGATAAAAGTGACTATATAAGTGGCATGGTTATTGGTACCTCATACTTATCTAAATATTTCAGAAATGGATTTTCTTGTTCACTCATTTCTTACGGTTACTGAGAGTAGCTTAAGACAGTGGTTCCCAAACTTTCTCCTGCCACCCCCCCAGTGGCTTCCAAACATTTTGTGGGCCCCCCCTATGGATTACAAGTAGGGAGAGTTAGATTCTAGCTATCTGATGTGTGTAAGCGGGGAGGAAGGGGGATAGAGAGGTTCTTAGAGACTCCCTGTTATACTCTTCCATCCACTCAAACACTCCCCCCCCCCTCATCGCTTTTTTTTTTTTTCCATTTTTTTATTCATACTGCTTCTCGCGCACCCCCTGCAAAAGCACGGCGCCCCTCCAGGGGGTGCGCCCCACAGTTTGGGAAACTCTGGCTTAAGATAATACAAAGGCATCTATACTTTCATCTGAGGTAGTATGTGTAATACCATAAAGTAAGGACAGGAAAGGGTGGCTACAATTCACCTCAGCTCACTAAAATCTGACGATGACAAGTTGAAAAATGCTGCATAACCTGATGAGTCTGGATTTCATCTGAAAACAGTGATCCATCTTGACTTGGAATAGATCTAGCAAACGATCATGTCTATATGCACAGAAATCTCAGACAGAAGAGTTAAAGTCATTCTGAATGCAACCAACATCCAACACAATACTAGAGAGGTTTACCTCAAAAAATGTTCAGTGAAAGTGTGTAAAACTCAATTTCATTACTTGAAATTGCATAAAAATATCCAAAAGTAATTTAGAAATAGATTATTACTGTATCTTGAGATCAGGATGAAAAAAGATGCACATTGTTCAGCGAGAGTAGGAACCCTAAACCTGTCTGCAGTGTAAAACTGCCATGGAGGACTTTTACATATGTTAATAGAACTGGCTGTCTGTAAACATTTATGATGTGAACCTCACCAATAAATATATATTACTGACAGTTCTATCCTCTATTTCAGGCATGAGCTAATAAGAGTTTATCTCCAATGTTCTACATGGGGAAATTCAAAGAATCAATCTACCATTAAATGCTAAATGAGTCACATTCTGAGAATGCTGTCGTTTGGTTGAATTTTTTTAGTAAATCACAGGACTGTTTTCTCCGTTTTTAAAAGATGACAACCCGGATCTAAAGAAAAGTTGAATGTCATCTTTGGAGAAAAAAGGGGGTTGTTACTGGGTGTTCTTGCCAGAGGTGAAATTACAGCACATGATAATCACTATGAAAGCTGGAATCTGTATTTCCGACTAGCTCTACCCTTGAACTTTTTGTATGTAGCATAGGTCATGCAAGTTTGACTTCCTACTGCTTTAGGCTTGCTGATAATTACAGCACTGATTAGCTGTACCTCTGTTTTTCACTTAGATGTGTGTGAGTTTGGGTTCGAGTGGACAGGACAATGAATTTAATCCTGTAACAGTACACCTGCCTGTAGTGTCTGAAGAAGCTCGCATGTCAGGAGAGGTACATAATGTTCCAAGGAGGTGACTTTTTCCCTTCGCTTAGTCAACAAACCCAAACACAATAACATCTATCATTACAGGGGCTGTGCTCTAATCATCCGTGTGTGCCACTGTGAATGTGTTTGAGTAAATGTTTGTGTGCCTGTAACCGGCAGTAAGCAAACTGATCTCAAATTGAAGGTCAAGGTTTCACAAAGTCTGCAAAATTGAGGCAGCGTCTGGAGCTAATAGGCTGAATAAAAAAAATTACACAGAACCTAAATCTGAAAGGAAAAGTAGTGTATTGATCAAACAATTCACCATTTTTGGGGCTATGCATAAAATATTAGAAGGAAAATGTGTGATTACCTGAGTATGATGGCTGTCCAAATGTCTGTGCAGGGAGGTGGTGCTGGAGTTTGACTTGCTGTGACTCTCATCCTCCAGTGATCCTGAATATTACACAAATAGCAAAAATATTCAAGTGGCATTCTTTTCACTGTACTGTGTGAATAATTAGATAGCAGCCGAAAAGGTCATTTCTTTCAGCAATTCGGTTGAAAAAGAATGAAACTCCGTTATTATATAGAGTCAATACACAAGAAGTGAAGTATTTCAAGAGTTTATTTTTGGTAAGTGCTGATTACAGCTAATGAAAATATAAAATCAAGTTTTTCAAAAATTCTTAATATCGCATAAAATCTTTAAAAACGGACGTCTAAGCTTGATTTGGTAAACAAACTGACCCGACCTAAACCCAGCAGAGACTCTATGGAGTAATATAAAAAGGAAGATGAAAGCCTCCAGACTAGTAGACAAGCTGAAGTTGCTTCTGAAGAAAACTTGTCTTTCATAACACCTCAGCAGAAACACAGACTGATTGCCTCAATAGTACGCTGCAACCACATATTAAGTGGATATACAATACGTGGACACAGTCTGACATTTATGTGTTAAGAAACTTAATTATTATCCTTATTCAATGTATAAATTTTCCAAGAAACTAAATTTTGAGTTTTTATTACATATACGATCAAAATTCATCACTTTGTGTAATGAATCTGCACAACATATGAATATAGCTTTTTGAACTGTTCAAAAAGTGAAGCAAAAAAAAATATGTTTTGATATTTTGAATAACTTTTAAATAAGTTTTATTTCTGCAGTTTTATTTATTATTTATCAATTGTTTTAATGATTAATATATAAGTTTTACTTCAGATAGGTATCTTGAATAATTTGGTCATATTCTATTTGAAGAAAACCAACACATTAACAATAAAAACTATAGATAAATAATAAATAAAACTGCAGCAAATAAATCTCAGATATTTAAAATATGAAAACAGATTTTTTTTGTTCACTTTTTGAGCAGTTCAAAAAGCTAAGTTCACATATTGTGCAGACAGGTCCATTATCAGCTCAGTTACTTTACGTTACTGCATAACAAAAAATCTAAATGTTTGACTTTTAGCTTTTTATTTCCCTTTTTGGACCCTAAGCTGGACTTTGCCATTTACTTGACTTTTGTCAATGAAGATGAGAAAAATGCTTTTTCTTAAATAGGCTGTCATATGTAAACTTATGGAAGAGAAACAGGGTACTCCCTAAACCTTGACTGACCTAGACAGTATAGCAGATCATGATTTCAAGAGATCATTTGTCAAGAAGGCAAAGTGTAAAATGTGAAGCCTTGTGGTGTTACCATTAGATATCTGGTTGCCATTCTCCACAGGGACAGGGCTTGGGGGATGGAGAGAGTGGTTGTTGGCATTCTTGTCTTGCAGCTGCAGGGATGGTGAGGTCGGTGCAGAGCCACTTTCTTCCCTTCCTGGCAGATTGATGTTAGAATTGAATCCTGGAAACAGAACAACCAGAGAAAAACACAATATGTGCAGAAGTCACACTTATTCAGGCAAAAATCAGTTAGATTTCAACATTTATAAAAAGGTCTCTAAACTTAATACCTTCCCTGCTAATATCTAAAAGGTTTTAAAATAAATTATATTCTTATTCTAGCAGAAAAAATAAGACAAATCTAACAGTGGGGGGAAAATGCAATGGTAAAGAAAAAAAGTTTTTTCCCCATATTATAAACATTCCTGGAAATATTTTGAAGTTCATATTTTAATCTTCTCCATTTGATGCGAGAGTTGAGAAACTATTAATTAGCAGTCCATGACAAACTCAGAAAGCTTCAATTGTTAGCATCCTTGCTACATCAAGCTGCCCTCCCATGGTATTAGAAAATAAATGTATTCTTCTCATAAAATATTTTACAAGGTTGAAGGTTGAATGCATAATCAAAGAGGAATCTTTGATTATGCATTTTTGCAAAACCTCTCTAAATCATCCAGGATCTAGACTTTTTTTTTTTGGGATACCTCCTAAATAAGCACGATAGTCCAAGTTGCGCCTTTTTACTCAGATTTTCTTTTTATATCAAAATAAATGTTAATTATAATTGCTAGTTTCTTTTATTTTAGGACCTTTCAAAAAAGCTTTTACAAGAAGGAAAAATATTTGTGAGCGGTGCAATAATATTCACTGATTATTTCCACTTGACAAAAAATGTTAAATTATTTGTAACTTGAAAATGCAATTTCATACTTTTGCAATTTAATTTTTACTTTTTGAATTTGATTTTACTATGTGAAAAGTTTCTAATTTGGCTATTGGTTGAGATGCGTTTCCAAAAGCCTCTGTAACTCTTCAAGGGTCATACAAAAACTGCATAAGTAACTCTGGCTGCATGTGTTAGTAGATAATCAGCTGTTGTCTTACACCAAGAATCTCTACCTTTTGTCTCTCAGCTTACCCACACCCACCCAGTCACATGATATCTAAACATACGCTTGACAAACTTCCAGAGTTAAAAATTGTGTCCAAGAAGGAGAAATGATCACTTCAATTCCAAGTTTGACTCTGGGGAATGTGCTAAAGTAAAACTGGATGCTAATCCTCTTGATTTGTTTGAAGTATGGTTTTTTTATGACACATATTTGTGGAAAAGTCCCAAGACCACCTGCCATCTTTCCTTGGTATTCCTGTGGTTTTCTCATACCATCGGGGTGAGAACGGAGAGGGGGCCAGCAGGGGAGAGTCAGCTGTTCTTCACAGAGATGTCAGGGATAGCAACTATAACCTCTGCCCGCTCCCTAGAGCTGAGTATCACATTCAGCCATTTGACTGCCAAGAGGGAACGGAAGTGGCTTGTCCTGTTAAACCCATAGGCATCCCTACGCACTCAGATCTGATGCAGCCGCTGTGCTCTGCCTGCTCAAAATACCACGCTGCCCACCCCACTGTCACACACACTACTTTCCATGATGCCAGTGCTTTTTCCTGCTCCAGTCCAGGTGCTGACGAAGACTCAAGTACAAGATGTGTTGTGAGGCAAATGCGTCATCATTCACTCGCTCGCATACAGTGTCTTATAAGGTTCTCAGCGTCCAGCTCGATGTACTTTTTACTATTATAGAAGCATGACGCAATAGCTTACTACGCAAACTGAGTTGCTCCTCCATAAGGCAATGGAAAGATGATCATTTATTTTCACCAACAGCTACTCCTTCCACTCTGCTGCAGTTTTTTTACTTCTCCTCTAGATATTTGACCAGGTTGTACTGTACACTGCTTCAGAGCATTCACACTCCCCTCAATACAACATGAGTGAGCTGTTAAATATTTGATGCCTAATCCTCATCATTCTACTGCTCATACATTATTAAGCCCCAACTTATAAACTGTGAGGAAACACAGTTGGGTAGCTGAATTTCTATCTTCTCTTGTAAGCTAAAGTTGTGCTAAGACTGCACCAAAATAGAATATTTACATCATCCCAAAGCAATCTCTTTTTGGGTTTGAATAGTTGGTAACATTTTATTTGATGGGTTGTGAATAAGACTGACATGACACTGTAATAGACATGACATAACACCTGTCATGAACATGAGTAAGTGTTTATGAATATTTATGACTGTTGTCATAAAGTGTCATTCGGTAAATCATGACACTTTTAATACAAAGTTGACATTATTCAAAATGTCTTCGTTATGACAACTTGATATTAATTAAGAAATCATGATCTGATACAAATTTGTTATAAAAGTAATACTGATTAAACTTTAAAAATTATGTAGCTTTATGTTATTAAAGCTAAAGTTTAAACAGTAACAACGACATTTTGAATAATGTCAACTTTGTGTTAAAAGTGTCATGATTTACCGAATGACACTTTATGACAACAGTCACATATTCATGAAGACTTACTCATGTTCATGACAGGTGTTGTATCATGTTTATGACATTGTCATGACAGTCTTATTCACACCCCGTCAAATAAAGTGTTACCAAATAGTCTGACCTGGTGATCCTCCACTGCACCAACTGTGAGTGGCATAAATGTTTGCCCTACTTTCTATAATTTTGTGTGCACTGCATCCAGCCCAGTGAACTGCCTTGCACAATAACCTGATTAAACTGATTATTATGTGACACTAAAGGAGACTATGCAAGCTTGCTCATAAGCCAACATGTAAGAAAGCAAATGTGGAAGCCGAAGGGCACGGCAGAGCAGATAGTAACAAATAGGTTTGTGCAAGTCTGCCAACAAAGATGGCTATTGCAACATCTACATAACAATATTGATTTTTCTATTGTAGATGTTAGCGAGCCTGATACTATTCAAAACCTGATCTAACTAATCTATAGGTAAGCTCATGTCTGGCTTTGTATGTCAGTCAGCAACCCCAGAGGGGACAGTCCACTTCCCGTTCCTGTTTACTCTTTTCACATATGACTTGTAATAGCACAAAAAGAGTGGCTTTTTTCAGAAACTTTTATTATTTTGTTATCATAGGTTATGTCCACAAAGCCTGTGACTGTGTGAACTTGCCTAGGCACAATGACGTACAGCTAAACACTACCAAGATCATCTCCAGATACAAGTACCAGGGAATCCAGCAGAACAGTATAATGGACTTGAGATTTGTCTTCAAATCTCTGCCTGCGGTCTTACTGCAAGGAAATACATGTACTCCCTTTGTGTATGTGTGAACTCTCTCCTCTTTTTGTGTGCGTGTTTGTGTGTGTCCATGGTTGTTTGTCCTGTGTGTCGGTGTGTTCCCCTGCGATGGACGGGTGACTTGTTCAGGATTTACCCTGCCTCTCACTCAATGATCGCTAAAGATAGGTACCTGCACCTCCACAACCCTGCAACGATAGGTAGGTATAGATAATAGATAATGGTAGGCTCAGCTAGACTAATCACATGATGAGGTGTTTTATAAGAGGGGTTTATATCTTCTAAGATAGCTGAGATCTTTTAACATCTGCATACCGCTATATACCACTGTTCCTATTACTAGATTGTGGTAGAGGGATATTTTCGTTCGTTGTCTGATCAGCAGACAAGAACGAATAAAATGATAAATAAGGCACAAGTTTCACAAGTGAGGCACTAATAGACAGCTCCACAGGTGTGTGATGTGAAAATGCTCTTGAAACTGAAGTTGATCATTAAAAGCATAGCACAGTTTGACTCTAATGATGCACAAGGCATGCTGAATACCTAAATGACTAACAAAGGTGAGGAAACAATTGTCCATGGAATTTTATCTGTGTGTATCCCTTTTTCCACCTGATTAGTTTCAATCCAGATTCTTCAGTTGCACAACGAATACATGCTTGTATAAACTTTAATAGTTGATGTGTCAGTGGCACTGCATGTATTCTGACCCATGAGTTAGCTTAAGGCTCTCCCATACTTCATCAGAAGTGTCAAAATCAGCTGTCATTAACATAGTTTGGTGACAAAAATTGCATCTGCCGCCCCTATCTTGCACAGAGCTCTGTGTGGTGAGTTGTATGATTGGTCAGAAGTTTGTGGCCATGTTTTATGCAGATAAAGCAAAGTTGATTTTTTGTTTTAACTAGTCCACTTCCACTATTCTTTTTTTGTAATTGCAAGTGATATGTATAATTTTAGGGAGTGTTAATGTGATCTAGTGAGGAATCATGTATATTTGTACAATAAATCACAAAGTAACAACACAGAATGTCAAATGGCTAAAAACTCCTAGATGGAAATTGCAACTTTGTCGTCTGTGATGGAGGTGGTCTGTGGAAGGGTTTGGTGCTCTCTCCATGATCATTTTGTAAAAGATAATGGAAGATGCAAGAAAGGATGGGGTAGAGGTGTGATGTATATTGAAGTGAGAGGGATGTCCATCCATTGAATGTTCAGCTCAAGATGAAGTATGAAGGAGCCTTAACCCAAGCATCTTCTTTCTTGTTACTGCAAAGCCTTGGGATTATAATTAATAACAAAATGGCAAAACAAAACTGACCGTAAAAAGATTTTTAAGTTATATCTTAAATAATTGAATTCACAAAAAAATCTGGCTATTAGTTGTACAACATCGTAAAAAACATCAACAGACCTCCATCTCTCATTTTACGTCCAGGAGTTGACTTCCTCAGCAAGCTGCGTCCTGAACTGAACAAAGTGTTGAGCTCCTCTAGGGGGCTGGTCAGGGGTCTTCCATTGGCTGGGTTAAACAACAGTGGTGACGATGAGCATGAGTGTGCCCTCCGTGGCTCTGGTCGAGACATCTTCACAGGCGAATAAGGAGGTGGCTTCCCCATTGGGTCCCCACCTGCCCTTTGTGAGGAGATTTTGGGGGAGTCAGAGCTCCCAGTGACAGATGCTGCACGAGTCAGAGCCAGGAAGTTGGCCTCAGGTGGGAAGGGGAAGTGTGAGGGTGGTCTGTAGGGAGGAGGTGGTGCGCTTGGGGGAGGAGGAGGTGGTGGAGGAGTGAGCGGAGGTGTAGACTTCTTTTCTGGCATGAGGACTGTGAGACTAGGCGAAGAGTCAGCCCTCTGGCGAGAAAACTGTGGGGACAGGGGGCTATCTGGACCAGTGGCATAGTTCAGGTTCGTCTCAAACACTGGCAGCTTCTTTACCTCCAAAGGGGTGAGGGGTGATTCATCTGAAGCAGGAGAACAAGTAACAGGAGAAGGGGGGAACACCAGGAGAGGGGGACGATGAGGGAGCAAGTTGGGGAACGGAGCAGGGATATCACAGCTGCCATCTTTGCCAAGCTGAGCTTTGGCAGCAGCACTGTTAGGCAGGCTCTGTGTGTAAGAAACCTCCACAGTAGCAGTGACGCTAGCTGGCATTTGCTTGTTTTCCCCACCCTTTGGGGGAGACAATCCCAATCCAATCAGGCCCAATGTTAGAGCTTGCAGCCTGGCAGCCTTGGTGATCGCAGGAGCAGGATTTCCGCCATCTTCAGGTGGGAGATACTTCATCTCCTCATACACAGCTTCTGAGTCCACCAGATCTGGGCTGTCAGGGGGTTCTTGGAGGCTCCGAGTCCGTGGCTGGGACCCTAACATCTCAATGTATACATCCTCTTCATCTTGGCCCTTGTATAGGCTGAGTGCCACCCCTTTTGGAGCATCTAAAGAAGCTGCCCTCTGCATCAGGCCTCCAAATCCTCCAAACCCCCCACCACGAGAAAGCAGGGCCATCTTTACATCAGCAGGGCGCAGCTGGTGGAGCTGGGGTGCCACGGCGTTAATCTCCTCATATGAGCCTGTCAACTTAGTATTAGGGCT
Organism: Girardinus metallicus; assembly: GCA_903067095.1. NCBI lineage: Eukaryota > Metazoa > Chordata > Actinopteri > Cyprinodontiformes > Poeciliidae > Girardinus > Girardinus metallicus. The sequence goes on from CAEGAE010053213.1 coordinate 80,202, forward strand.
GCGCTTAGGTTTGGGCGGCGGTACCTTTCTCATGGTTGTGTAGTCATCACTATGAGGACGGGGCTTGGCTGAGGAAATAACATAAGAAGGAATTTCAACACAGAGCAGGTTTCAGCAATGTGTACAACCACAAAAACAGCACCACAACATGCACCCTATCTTAGCTTGTGGATTTTGGTAACATATTTAAATATATGAGTATTTATAAATTTGAGAAAATGTGTAAAGGATGTTCAAGCAGCATAGAATATAAATACCAATGAAAGAATTGTCATTCATTCCATTTCTAATGTCTGAAGTCAAATAGAAACATCAAGTGCAGATGAGAATATTGTCATTCAGTATTTTGCTGAGGTTATAAAATAGCTCAGCTAAAGCCTTAAAATGTCATCAAAGAACTAAAGAGTCACAGATTGCTATCCTGACCAATCTGAACAAAATGACTGTGAATAGGAATGATGATTAAGCTTACAGTGGGGAAAAAAGTATTTAGTCAGTCACCAACTGTGCAAGTTCTCCCACTTAAAAAGATGAGAAAGGCCTGTAATTGACATCATAGGTAGACCTCAACTATGAGAGACAAAATGAGAAAAAAAAAATCAGAAAATCACATTGTCTGATTTTTAAAGAATTTATTTGCAAATAAGGGTGGAAAATAAGTATTTGGTCAATAACAAAAGTTCATCTCAATACTTTGTAATACATCCTTTGTTGGCAATGACAGAGGTCAAACGGTTTCTGTAAGTCTTCACAAGGTTGGCACACACCGTT
>CAEGAE010053217.1:0-10387 GCA_903067095.1 Girardinus metallicus
ATGTTTATGATGTAAAGCACTTTGAAATGCCTTGTTGCTGAAATGTGCTATACAAATAAAATTTGATTTGATTTGATTAATTAAATAAAATGCAAAGTGATTGCAGCGTCGGGTCTAAAATCAGCTTTTAGCATCTTGTATTAGCGGTTAGCACGGCTATCATAACTGTGTAGCTCAGATTCTCTCTGCCTTTCATTTGATATTTATACTGTTACCTTAACTCTGTGATTTCAAAAAGACTGCCAACATTTCTAAACCGAGCATATCCAATTAAATCTCATCCTTTCACTTATTTCTGAAATTTTTACTCCTCGTTTAAGTTGCAGCCTCAGTAAACAGCAGGCTTGTCTTTTTAAATAGATTTACGCCATTTGGGTTTCATGTGACTTCATCCGTTAGCACCTCACTGGTAATATAAATAAGCGACTTTCAGTAAACACAGAAGAGCGTTGCTATTAATGGCTGTCATTCTAAGGCTCAATCTCTATCAGAATGGCCCCTTTACTGTTTGTTTGCATGGAATGGAGGGAAATAAGACATCACCTTGGATTATTTATTGTATGATGTCTGGATTATTTACGTCTTACCATAAATAATCCAGACGTGCAGCTGGAACCCGCTCCAGCTGCACGTCTGACATAATTATTCAGATCCAACCTTTGACCCCTGAGACAAACTGAACACAGCGTTACGTGAGAGTGTGTTCACTTAACCAGAAAAAGGGCAGATATCGTCTGATTCTGGTTGCATTGGAATGCTTTAGAAATATAAAAATACTTTATTTTAGGGGTGCTGATTTCTTTCATTTTGGGAGATCGGTGATCGGCCGATTTTTACATATGAAGCCGATCTTATCCACCAATCTTATCTAGCTTGGCAGAGGTCTAAGAATCAACCACTGTCCTCTCTTGTTCTCCGGTGAGAAAGGTTTGACTGACAGACCGGCCCACCGAGTTATGTCTGCACATTTACAATAAACAATATTGACCCCGCTGTTGACAACTCAACAACTTTTTTGCTATATTGAGCAACGTTTCAGACAAAAAAGAAAATAGGTATCGGCCGAAATCGGACTCGGCAAGTTAAGCTTTTTAAAAGATCGGTAATTGGCCAGAAAGTTGCAATCGATGCACCTCTACTTTATTTAAATATTTATCATCTTATCACATCTACTGCAGCGTTATGTGGATTTATGCCCAGGTTTAGAGCTTCAAGAGTGAAAGTTTATTTCATTTTTTAGGCCTTACTGCTGATGCAGATTGGGGGGAGAGGCATTATTGTTGAGGTTTATTAGATTTTGTAACTAATTTCTTTGACTCTCCAATATGCTGCTTCAAATGATATTTAAAATTAGAAATTCTTAATGCTATCCTATTTTTTCAGCTGTGCATTTAAAGACTCTCTCTTTCTGTTCCTCGTTATCTCACTGGATTGCATAGAGCTTGCTGACATGTGAGCGTTTGATGACCTTGGTGTTATTTTAGTCACGGTCCATTACTCATTTCCTTTCTTCCTTTCTCCACGACCTTTCAAAGCCTAATGTTTATGATTGTGTTGTTAAATGTTCTAGAAGTTAATGAGTCTCTTAGTCTGATAAAACCTACGTACTTTACTAAATGTAAGCTTTTATGTTTGTTTATTATTGTCTTTTGAAATCGTTCCACTTGGGGGCAGTCTTTATGACCTCTGATGTGCAAACACTGTTGTATTCATCATCATTTGTGGTTTGATTTTCTTACTTTTAATCTTGAGCAGATTTATTCCCATCTTGTCTCTCATCAGCGTTCCCTCCCTCATGTCTTTTCTGGTTTTTTCTGTTTTTTTTTTTTTTTTTTTTGCTCTGTTTGTAGTCTTGCCAGCGCTGGTGGACCGGCTGGGTGACGGGAAGGATCAGGTCAGGGAGAACAGCCAAGCTCTCATCCTTCGCCTCATGGAGCAGACCACGTCACCCATGGTGAGACACATGCTGACATGAGCAGATAAATCCTGCATGAATCTTCAAATTATAGGTATAGCTGTGTATAAAACCATCTTGGAGGAAACTTTGTGTAAATTATAATTAAAAAAACAAAAAAAAAAACTAGAAAAATTCCAGTTAGGAACTTATTACATATATTTTTTTTGTTAACTTTAAAGACATCTGGCAGCAGGTAATTCGAGTTAATTGTTGTATTTTTCTCTATTTTACAAAAGTACACGCTTAAGCTTCATACAGATGCATCAACCTAACATTATTTCATTTTCCATGCTTTTTACTCTCAGTACTAGAATCTGTTTGTTTTGGCTCCCTCCTCTGGGTAATAAAAAAACTACAGCTGCTACATCCTCATTGTCCTTTATGTTGACGCACAAACATTTCTTGCAAATACCGTCCCAGTGCTCCGTGCGCTGCTTAGCAAAGTTTATAACCTGGATGTTTTTCTTCTTGTTCCTCCTGACATCCTTTCTTCCTCTCTTCCTCACACGCTCGTCCTCCTCAACATTATTGTTTACCAAGAACGTGTGGGAAAGGCTGACTCCTGGCTTTAAACACAAAAACTTCCGCAGCCGAGAAGGAATCTGCCTCTGTCTCAGCGCCACACTCGGCACGTGAGTAACTTCTTCTTTTTCAGCGCGGTCAGGATGACATTTAAATAGAGTCATAAAACATGTTTTAAATCAGTTGACCTTCTGTATCCTCAACATGTTCCTACATATAGAATGGCTTTATGTTCTGAAAAGTTGGATAAATTGGCTAAACTTTCTCCAGAAGGGGCAACCAGTGCCGTTTCTACAACCTTCCTTGACCCACTTTGTTCAAGAAACACACAAGTTCCTTGTGTCCAGGATTAATCCTCTTAACAGTTTCCGCCTCCATAGAGGCGAAGCAAACCCCACGGATCCTCGGTTACACGGCGTTACAGTTCAGACACGAACGCTTGTTTTTATGAATCAGTTTGATCTCACTTCCTCTCGTAATACTAAGAAGATTTGTTCTCCTGTCGGATGCCAAGAATTGCAGGAACATTTTGGCCTTGGTAAGCCGGGGCTTGGCAGGGTCGACATGTCATCGCACAAAACGTGTTTAGAGGAATAATAATAAATATACCTCTATTTGTCACAGCGTGTTCGACAGTGGTGGTTTCTGCTTTAAGTTTGCACAGCGAACCAACTAATGTGAATTTTTCTGCTAAGTTTAGCATCTTTTTTCTAATCTTGGTGGCATATCTGTGTTGAAGTCTTCAGCTGCCGCCTTGATGATAATGCAGAAGATGTTAGGCATTCCTGCTTTGAAACTGAGTGGAATGATAAGACAAATGATCATTTACAGAGCTTAGCTCTTTTTTCCTTTCTTTCTTTTTTTTTTTTTTATTTTCCACTTAAATTTCTAAAAGAACAAAGCATACTAAGGGGTATTTATCGTAAAGCTGAGTCAACTTACTCCTGTTTCTGTATTTACTTTGTCTTCTTCTTCTTTTGTCCATCTCTCTCAGGTATGGAGCCCAGCCTCTCAGCCTCAGCAAATTAGTTCCACATCTCTGCTCTCTGACTGGAGATCAGAACCCACAGGTAAGACGAGCAGCATCATTTTAGTTTGAATTATGCTCTGGCTTTTGTTTCCTTTTTTTATGCAGGCAACAAGGTGTTGAGACAGGATCAGACCAGTATATAAATACCTAAATCACTGAGATTAGTTGTTAAACAGTCATGTGTCCTTTGAAATCGGTTTAATTCAATGTGACTTTAAAGTAAATAATTTTATCTTGGATTCTATTCCAGGTTCAGTCAGATAAAGATTTAGATTTTTTTTTAAACTTTTATTCAGCCCATGCAAGTTGCTGCTCAACAATTCAAACTTATTAAAATCCAAAGTCTAAATTAATGTGCAGTGCCTGACTTTTGTGAAAGAAATACCTTACCGGTTTTTTTTTTCCTCTCTCATTGTGTATCAGCTAAATTGTAATAAACAAGGAAAACAAATTTTATTACATGTTTGCATCGGCTCGTGTAGAATAATAACCAAAAAATGGCTGCACAACATATATAAAATGAGTGTTAAACAGCAAAAAAATTCTCTAAAAAAAGACATCAAATGAAAATATTTTTCTTTGTTGGTCGACTAGTGTAAGTGTTCTCCGTGCTGAGCTTGTTGTTTTGGCAGCAGATACCGTTCGCACAGTCTTTGTCCTTAGCAGTCGCCTTGTTGGCAGCCATAAACAGATTTATGTGGCAAGAATTATTGACGTGACTCAGAAAAAAGAGAGTTTGACAACTGTAATGTGAAATCAGTCAGAGTTCCAGAAACTACAAGAATCCTTAGTGCACAGTCAGCTATTTTAATGTTAGTGCCAAAGCATGGTGATAAAATGACCAGCAATCTGTTCTGCTGAGAGCCGCTATAGTTGGGGTTACATGTGAAATATATGTGAAATACTCAGACTGCTGATATTTTAGATGAGGGTAACCCCAAGCTGCGAACGTGACACATGTTAAGTGAAAATGCTTCAGCAGTTAGCAATTAGCTTTCCCAAAGGACCATAGGAGTGACAATAGTCATTGTTGAAGGCCAGGTCATTGGCTGAACGCCATTATTCCAGAAATATGTTTTGATAAGTCTAAAACACAGTTTTATTTTTATTCATTTCTAGTAAGTAAATCCTGAAGTGTAGGACTGTACAAGATTAAAAAATGGGGTTATAAAGTGAGACATCATCCAGTCGGGTGAACACTTAATGGCAGGCAGAGTGTGTGATTCATTAAGATTGCAAATAAAACCACACAAATATCACTTTCCATGCAGTCCATTGTGATATTGTTAATGTGCACACTGATATTACAATAATGGTATATCGTGCCTCCGTTAGTCAGACGTCTAGTGGTGAAAACTACTTTCTGTGCCCATTCTTCTCTTTATTAACTAGAGCAGACACCAGAGAATTCACAAGAATGCTAATGTTGCTAACTAAACAGAGAATTTAACATAATTTGATACATTTAATGTTTCTAACACTTTATTTTCTTGAAAGTGTGTTGCTTTTTGTTGCATCATTCTGCAGCTGTGCTTGAATTCTCAGCTCAGACATCTTGAGACGGCGCTCTGATTATTACTGTTATTACTGAGAGGATGAGCTAAGCTGTGCGCCCTCACCTCCCACTGAGCTTCGTTGCACTAACATCTAGTTGTTAAACACCCACAACAGCTCAGAGAGAAGGATGGAGAGTAAATGTGCAGGGGGGGGGGAATTGGAAAGCTGAGCTCTGCTTCTTCTGCATTGTGCCCAATCATTAGCTACCCACATTTCACCTCGACCAATCAACAGCCACGACAAGCCGTCTCTGTCTCACTTACAGCGAATTCCTTCAGCAAAAATCCAGCTACCCAATCACAACACTTTTCAGTTGAATTAGCAAATCGGATGTCTCCTAGTGGAGGTACAGTAGGGTTTGGGTTTTAATGAGTGTTGACAGCATTTTGTGTAATATTTATTAGGTCAAAAAGTGACTAAATGTTACAAACTGCATGACTAATTACTTTAGATACTAGGTGAACTCCCAGCTTGTGTGTGTGCGCGTGTGTTATTAACGTGGTGATGCCTGCTTTCTGTAGGTCCGAGAGGCTTCAATAACAACACTAGTGGATGTTTATCGTCACGTCGGAGAGAAAGTCAGGGCAGACCTGGGAAAGAGAGGACTTCCAGCTGCTCGGTGAGGTTTTTTTTTTTTTTTTTTTTGCTCTCATCTCTTGTTCTGAACTCACTGATGGGAGGTTGTGCGCGTGTGGGGGTGTGTGTGTGTGTCGGCGATGGGTCTGTGGGTCCCAGGGCTTTGGCACTCGGTCTGTCCCAGGCCACACCATGTACCACTCTGTCCTGCACCGCACACAGAAGCACTTTCATTCAGAGCACAATGCCGTTTGACTGAGGGGAGCGGGCGGGAGGGGGCAGCCGGGGCACAAAGGGGCGGGGGAGAGAGAAACAGAATTTGGTGAAAATTACAGCGTTCAGTCATGTGAAAAAAGGTTTTAAAAGGTTTTTGGTTTTTATTTTTGAAACTTTAACATGAGCAGCGTCGATCCCGTCTTTCTGCCCGCTCCCATGTGTGAGATCTGAGCAGCAGTCAGCCCTGTATGCTGACTCCTCAGCATGAGTCGTGTGTCTGTGAATGCTGGCTGCGACCATGTGTCATGTGTTGTGCATATTAAGCCAGTCTGTCTCCTGTGTAAACACACGGTCTGTTTATGTAGGGTTTATCAGCGCTGGTGTGTTTGTTTGTGTTTGGTCTAATGTAGAAATCAGACATTTGCAGTGATTTATTCAGTTAAAGGATTCTCTTTTCTTATACATATTTATATTTTTGTGATTATTAAAATACAGAGGAAGGCCATGCTTTAACAATAAGCACATTAATTCAGCACTACTGATTAAAAACATTGGCGATCTACTGCCAGGATAAAGGTTTTACATCTTTAAATTAATTTAGGGAAGTTTGAGCATATTTTCATTTCTTCTTTGCGTGTCTGACGATGTGTGTGTATTAGTGTATTAGTGTATGGTTGCTGGCTGGAATGCATGACTGCAGTCAGGGTCTCTGTGAATGGATCACATTTCATCTCTGCAGCGCTAGCGTTCTATACTATATCGTCTTCCAACGTTAGTTTGTTTACTTTTGCTCTGTAAAAACAATTACAGAGCAGTTGTAATTGTTGAAATCTGATTCAGGTCAAACTGCCTAATGCAGACAACAAGTCAGACATGACCCAAACTTGTTAAATGGAGATATGATTAGGAGTCAGTGAAGTAATAGTTCTTAAATCCTTGATCTTCTTGTAGAACTGGAACTAAACAGTCGTCGTAACTCGACTCTCAACAGCATGGGATTACCATTAGCCTATAATTATGCTGAATACAGGTTGAGTTCAGTGTTCAGTCTTCATGTACACATTTTCCCTTTGGAGAGGAAATGTACAGCGAAGGGAAAGTGGAGAGATGTTGTATAGGGGGAGGAGCAGCGTTGTTCTTTCTCCTGTCGGCCATGTAGCCCCTCCCCCTCAGATGATAATGAGTGTATCTGAGTTTGGGAGGGAGGTTATATAAAGGGTAACTGAATCTCTTTGCTGCCCGTCACACAGACTGACCCACATGACTCTTTCTCTCTCTGTCACACAGGCAGATTTTTAAAGTGTCTGAGAATTCAGATCTTAAGATATTTCTCGGTGTGTGTCCCCAGGACGCAGTGTGTCCACGCAGCTGTAGGTGGGGCTTTGTCGCATGTCTGTGGCATGCTCCAGTCTCTTGCTGTTTGGCTCTCCCTCCCTTTCTCTTTCACCCTCCCCACTCCCTCTTTTCGTCTCCTTGCCTCCCTCCCTCTCGGAGCCACTGCACCATGTTGGATACAAAGAGCCGAGGGGAGCTAAGGACCAGAGCGTGTCACTAGCATGGGGGGGTAACGCAGCGTCACACAGCAACCTATTAATCGGTCCTCCGGGAGAGATTCGAAGACAAATGACTGCTGAAGACGAAACGCAAGGATATATTTAACCAAACAGACGAGCGAGATGCTTCTGAAAGGAAAAGAGACGCTTGAAAACGCTGCACGGCTAATTATTGTCATTGGGAGCTGCTTTGCAATCTGGTGGCCGCCGATCTGCAACTAGACGCCAGACGGCAGAAAGACAGGTAGAGGGCTGGGCGAGAACTTTAATGAATTCATATTTAAATTTGTGGAAATGACACAATAATGGATGTAGGTGAACATGCTTCATTTTCTTTGTTTTCTCATTGGAAGTCACTTCTATTTTTGTGAGTTCATATATTTTATCTGTACCTTGTAAAACAGGGGCGAGGTTTCTCTTGTCAACAGTCCGGTTCGGATTGTGTGTCTGGTTCTGAGCGGCATCTTTTTTTTGGGGACTCTGATCATGCTAGAGTTGTGGCGCCCGGAGAGAGACACACCCACATATTGAAAGATGGATGAGCGGGAGCTCCACATGTTGCGAGCTGATGATACTCTCACTTCTGATCCATGGCACCTTTGTTTCTAGGTCAACGATGACCGTCTGACTGGTCATTCCACATATTTTACTCACCAGTGCTCTTCGGTGATCAGTTAGGCATGCGGCTGCGTTTTGTTTTAACCTTCTTTTCGTCTCCTTTTTTTCCAGGCTACAGACGATATTTGCTCGCTTTGATGACGCCTTGAATTCTGGCAACATGGCTCTGAGCCCAAGTCACGGTCGGTACCTTTTCTCACTCCTTCTGCCATTATTATATTGAAGAGCAGCCAAGTCATGTGATTATTTTTGAAGATAGTTTTGCTCTTGTCAAGTAGTAGGTGAGCTTATAAAATAAGAAATACAAGAAGCACGTTGTGTGTGCCTGTGTTGGATGGAGGGATTCTTGTGCGTGTCTAAATCAGCAGATGCTCTCGTGGTTGCGTCTGTTTTTTTCTATGAGCTCTTGTAAGAAGACATAACAGGATTAATGGTTTAGTGTGTTTGTGTGAGTGTTTTCTGACAGAGCCAGACCTGAACTGAGGTCTGCTTTTGCTGCTGCAATGGTTTTTGCTCTAAAGCAATGTTTGACTTCAGAGAAATGTCGATTATGCTGACACATGCTTAACTTTATTACTTTATTATTGAGTGATTCATTTGATCTGGACTTGAACTTTATTGTAATGTAGGTCTTTTATTGTGAGGTGATAAAACTGATAGTGTTTGGAAAGCTAGAATAAAAAAAATCTGCTACACATTCGTCTCAGTAGAATTGTCTTTGCGTTGGAAGTTACAGCAACAAAACTTGTCCATCACTTAGATTTCTGCTGGAGGTGAACCTGTTGGATTTTTATCACGAATGTTGTAAAGCTCTTACCTGCCAACGCCACTTTTGGACTATTTCAATTTCTCTTTATCGGCTATAAATTACAATTTTTCTGAGATTGTTTGACAATCCAAAAGTTACAAACTTGCTTTTCTCTGCATCACTATAAATCTTCAGGATCTATTTAAAATAAACAAAGGTGCCCAACTTGGTATTTATGGAAATAAAGTTCTGATTTGCTGCTTTGTGTTCATTCATTTACTGATCATTAAGAACTAGAGGGGATGTCACACTGTGTGCGCGGGAGAGCAGTCACTATTGCACAGCTCCGCAGTTAGTGTTTAATTTTTTTTAGATAAAAGCTATAGCTGCAGAGTAGAGTTTTTAAGACATCTTTAGTGCCTCATTATAGCGATTAATATTACTTACTACAGGCCCTGCTTGTTTTCTTTACCTCAGCCATGAGATTACCAAAACACTTATAACATTTGGTACTGTTGTATCTTCATGAGTGACAGAATTATACTCTAAACAAGGTTTCTCCCAGAAAACTTTAGAGCCCGGTGCTTGGGTGCTAGGGCAGTCATTCACCCAGCGGCCCGTCATGTTTTAGAGTTAAAAAATGTTTAAAGTCGGCAGGAAAATTTGAAAATATCACTTGATAATTTCGTGTTATTAAAAGATTGGAAGATTAATACCCGAACACCAACTATAAAGTCTATTAATGAGAATAACTTAAGTTAAATCTGCAAGAGGAGTGAATAATTTTAGACTTGTTCTCCGATTAGAAAGATGCGTAATTTTTAGTTTCCGACCAACCGATGACTGATTCGGGCCGGTTAGCTGTAAAATCGGCCCATTCTGTTCACCAATCGATTCTTTTTGTGTGTCTCTGTTTTTCACTGATGCTGAAAATGCAGGATGAGAGATTCAAATAATGTCTGCTGGTTCGATCAAACATTGAGCTTCACCTAAATTATAGGGAAATTAGTTTTTTCTTTTACGTTGCTTATTTTACCTGATGTGTTTATAAGAAGTCAGTCGCAGTGGAGCAGGTCAGCAGAGAGCCAGGAAAGTGAAGCTATACACTGATCAGTGTGGCAAATGTCCTGCCATTTTAATAAGATACTCCAGATTTATAAATATTTTATCTGAAATAACTTTTGTCCCCTCTCCGAGTAGCCGTATAAATCTGTTTCTTTTGAGTGGAAGTGGTAATGCTGATAAACTCTCGAACTGGTGAAAAAGTGCAATAAGGTGCATTTGGTTTACAACTATTTTGATAAATGAAATTGTAAGAAATTACAGCTCGCAAGGTGCATTTTAGGTTAAACGTGAACCTTTGTAATGCCTGGTTTATGTGGAGATGGTTGATTTCATGGTTTCTCTTGTTTTCAATGTTTTTGTAGTCAACTCAGAACTTAAGTGTAGCTGTCATCCGAGAGAATGTGGAGAACAAGCACAGTTCCAGGAAATAAATCTGGGGAGGTTTATCCATCCATCCATCCATTTTCTGTTCACCCTTGTCCCTTAATGGGGTCGGGAGGGTTGCTGGTGCCCATCTCCAGCTACGTTCCGGGTGAGAGGCGGGG
>CAEGAE010053219.1:0-10060 GCA_903067095.1 Girardinus metallicus
ATAGAACTATCTACTATAAACATATATTTTAGGAATAGATCTTCTCCGCCAGTGAATCTCTCAGAGCAACAGAGACGTTTGCAATCTGGATTAAATTAGTAAAAAAATAAAATTAAATAAATTGTCTTATAAGCCTGGCGGACCGCCAGGTTTATAAGACACTGGGGTAAACCCTGCAATATTCAGTAATAATATTGTGTTTGGATGTTTTCCTGATGTCACACAGAATATAAACCATGCCGCACTTTTCAGATTTTTATTCCTTAATAGTTTTAAAAAATATCCAATTTACTTTCCTCTTACAGTTATGTGACATTTTGAGTTGATCTATGACATAAAACAAAAAAAAAAAAACTTATGCCCGGATAATATAATCTGCCACCAGATAGATTGTTGCTAAAGAGGAAAAGGCTGCAGTATTTAATCAATTCTTAATGCTTATTACCATACAGGTGCTCCAATAACTCATGTTAAAACCATCAATTTCTGACTCTTATTTTAGGACAATATTTTTGGATCGCTTAAAACAGTTTTTAGCTGTTCCAGACAATTCTAATGATTTTTAGTAGGAATTTAGTTGTTTAGGAAGGTTAACTTTTCAATTAAAAAATAAAATTCATTTGCACATCAAACCTCGGCTTTACCCTGATCTGCCATGACAAAAACAAACTGATAACTGTCAATTAAAAGTGGTCACATAAACATCAGTTCTTAATACTGCCTTCTATTAAAAATCAATGATTTATGACAAGACTAAAAACCCAGAAGAGGGACGTAAAAGTGGAGCACAAGTTTTATGAAAAGGATTTGCATTGAAGACGTATTACACTTTGTTTTCCATTGACTGGTCTGTATATCACCTCACAATTTCCGTCTGCAGCGGGAAAACGAGTAGGTAGCTGTGCGTAAAGGAGCTCATCGGTTTCACTTCTTGGTACAGTTTGTTCCCAAAGTATGTAAAATAATGTTAAGCCAGGTGCTGCCGATTGAGACATCTCACTTCTTTGCACTTCTACCCAAAACCTTCCCTAACAAAACCATTTAAATAAACTCCAAAGTTTAACTTAGGCTAATTAAATGGTTGATTTGATGAGCTGTACAGCATCTGAACTGCTGATTTTCCAGTCTTTTGGAATCAGTCAGGCTGGCAGGTTTCCCACTATTATTAGTATTGACTAATTGTGTGAACAATTCAAAGGGCTGGGTATTTTAAATATACTAAATCCATATTTATTTAGCAATAGAAGTGGGTGGGTTCTACATCACTTGTGTTGTCTTTCAAGAAATAGAAGTGGTTCATTTTTCCCAAAAGTCAAGGTATTAATTTTTATGTCTTCACAGAGAGGACTTATTAAAACTAAAAATTCAGTTTGCACTCTATTCTAACAGTTTTTGTTATATAGATACAAAAAGTATTTAAAACATAATAGTCAGAATACTTCTTTAGGAAGTCAGACATTTTCTCCCTCCCCTCCCCTTGACTTTTCCATTTCTTAATCAACTCAAGCCCTCACAGGTTGACAGGACTCATATGGGCCATTGACTGTCAAATGTGTTATGGTAGAAGGTCTGTGCCTGAGATCGTAAGTGTGGAAAATTGTCTGACTGCTCAGGCGGACTCTCAATTCCCATTCTCCATCTTCGCATAAAAAAACAATGTGTTTACTGCACTGTAGATGCAGATTTTCAGACCAGTCTCGGATTCAGATGTGTTCAGAACTTAACCATTTCATCTGGATACTTTGCTTTAATATCCAACATCAGATCAGATATACATGTAAAACTTCAGGTTTATTGGTTTACATTTTAAACCAGGTGATTGGACTTGTTTGAACTAAACTAGAGATCCAATACTGAGTGCACATTCAAATGAATCAGATTATACTGTGATGCATATAGCTGTTTTACAGACAATTGTGTGTTCATGGAATCTTATTAGGGCTGCACAATATATTGCCAAAAAGTTGTAATAACAATATCAGTGAGTGTAATATTCACATCGCAAAGGACTGTTTAGAGTGCAGCAATTATTGGCTAATATATTCCAAGTGTTGTGAATTTGCAACTTCCATGAAAATGTAATATTTAGATGGGTAAACAATTTCATGGCAGCAGAGGATCATACTTGACCTTAATGATGTTGCTCAAAAGCCTAAAGATGACAAAGTAACAGAAATAAGAAAATAGGCATATTTGCAACTGAAATTGTCATCACGATATTTACTAGTATCATACAGCTCTAACAATAAGAATAACTCAAATTCGGGCAAAAACCACTAATGTAAGATTCACAAAAAGAGGTCAAGTTAGTTAATTGTCCACAAGATGTCAGATAAAATGCTTTTCACGTCATCCATTGAAAACTTCTGTATTTTTTCCAAATGCATTCTTTTTCTAAACCTATTTCCAATACCATTTAACCCTAAATCTCATCCATAATAAGAAAACAGATGTTTTGTAAACTTTAAATGGATGCATTTAGATGAAAATGTCCCAGTGCCACGGGACCAACAAAAAGTCGTAGCATTGGGCAGATGAAATGGGCATATTCCATATGTGAAACAGTATCCCATGTTTTCCGATGAGGCACCAGCTGCTGTGTTTTAAAAAAAAAGGGATTTGAGACATGAGAACAATGTCAGGAATTTATCAAAGGACCAGCTGTTATACTGAAACTGAGCAAACACAGGCTTTCACATTGTCTTATTCATGTCTTTTTTAGTCTTCAGCTTCTTGTTAGTGAAAACAAACCTACGGTGGCCCAGAAGGGTCAACAAAATGCATAGACCACAACGAAAGTTATTGTAGCAAGTTTTTCCTAACTTCCATTTTAGCGTAAATTTCATTGTGACTTTTGTTGTTACGTCGTGGCTTTTGCTGAACTTTTAGGTAGAAACCAGTAGTCAGCTGCTGGAAACAAGGTGCTCCTGCTCCACCAATATCCCAACCTGTCTAAAGATTCTTGGCAAAAGTCAAGTGAATTGGAATGCTTTTGCTTTCTGACCTCCTCTATAATATTGTGCATTAGTTATATTGCCAAAACTTTAGCAAAGTTAGATAAATGCATTTAATTTGATTATCACTCCAGATAATCACTAATAGATTAAAAGTCTATTTATAATATGGCTGCACAACATCACAGTAATATTGTGACCATAAGTTTACAGCAGGGATAATAATTGTTTATTATTGTCAGGGTAAAATATAATGGTAATAAGGATTAATAATCTTGTTATAATAACCACAAACTGTATGGTGATGTTTGCTAACCCAAAAATCTGACTGATAGGGTTGGCTGTGGTTTTTGTCATCTCTGAACTAAACATACTATTTAGCATGAAAAGTGTGCTTTCAAAGTGCCAAGAAATACAGGTCTTTATAATAGTAATATTATGTTGATTATAAAGTTGTGATGTATTGTCATGCTTTTTGGAGTAAATTTACCAGCCAATATACTGTGCCAGAAACTACCCATCACTAATACTGTCAAACAGTGGGCTCTACTGGAACAAATTCTTTGTGCTCTGATTATGTCTGGTTCACATAGCAACATTTTCTAATTATCACCCCATTTTTAAAACCTGAAAGACCCATACTCATGACGCTAAAACATTTAAGGATAAGGATTAGAAGTTTACCTGGTTCTACAGATTTCACTCCCCCACATTCAGCTGTCAGACGGGAAATCTTGCAAAACCTCACAGGACCAAACTTGAGTTCGGTGTAAACAAACGTAGCCAATTGGGAAGAAGCAACAGCGATAGCTTGTGGACTATATTTAAACAGAGAAAAAAAACAATACAAAGATGTATGCAACGTCCACCGGACTTTCAAGTAGCCATGGCAGATATTTTGTCTTTGTTGTACTTTTGATTCACCTCTTGTGTTTCCATCATTTTTGTTTCTGATTGGCTAAACATCACATTCAACAAGTTGCGTTGGCATTTGTCTTCAGGGAACACCACACACGCTGAGATAAAAGGATAAGATGGTCCAACATGTTGAATATCTCTGATTTAAATGTGAGCATTCCTGAATGGACCAAATCTCCCATCACTAATACTGTCAAACAATGTAATCAGTGGGCTCTACTGGAACAAATTCTGGACCACGTGACGCTGGTCTTAGCGACCACATGACACTAAGACCAGCGTCACGTGGTCTTAATGTGACGCTCAGGAGAAACAGGAGGTGATGGTGGTGGTAAGGGGAGAGGAATGTTCTGTCAGACTGTCGATTCCTGAAACAACAAAAAAAGAACTAGTGAAAGCATGCATGAGGTTAGTGTCACCCCGCCAGACTGCGCACAGGATAAAAAACTTGTGGGGTCCAAATGACTTTATTTGAGAAATTTTTATTTTGGATGTAAAGACAATACAGTAATAATACTGTTTGGTTTTTAGAAATTAAAATAAAATGGATGTCACCATGTTGTTTACACTGTAATACATTTTGTGTAAATGACATTTGTCATCGCCTAAGTCCTATTTTAAAAAGTAGGACTTAGACAATTATGCTAAGTCCTGATAGCATAATTGCCTAAGTCCAGGAAATTATGCTATTAGGCTGACGATAGGTTCGATTCCACTAACTCTGTCCAATGTAAACAGCAAATAGTAACAAGCCTTTTCAAATTGAACCGGAGCTTGTTGAGATGGCAATGTAGAAATCACGAGAGGTAATGAAGATGAGGACGACCAAATGGAGAAGGGGACAGAGTTGTCTGAAGAAGCTGGTGCTTGCTGCTGCTGCCCTCAGCTTCATAAATGAAACAATGAATGACGCATAGCTCTGGTCGGACTGTATGATCCGGTAAGTAGCTCTGTGTCCAGTCTGGTCTTCCGTTAGGTAACACCTGTTTGGGGTCCGGTCTCCAGTCCAGTGTCAGGTCTTTGTTTTCGCATTCAGTACTGGTGGCAGTAGGTCCTGAGTGATAAACAATAACGCATCTAAAGTTAGCCTTCTTGTGTTTACTCTGTAGATTCAAGTACAGAACGGACCAAAGCCCATCATCAACCCAGCATGCATTGTGAAAAAGTGGTGACTTCCTTGGATGAAAAATATAACGAAATATATAAAATTTTAGAAGTAATTTTGAGTTTTTATGCATCACAAATAGCAATGTTGTAGTTAATAGGAAAATTACAAAATATTTAGGCCAGCATGTTCAACTTGTTGTGGATCCCTTTAAGTCAGCAAGTTAGGGTTATCTTAAGAGTCATCCTGATTATCGGGGCATCCTTAAGATTGTCCAAAGAGGGAAAATCTTGCTGTGTGCACCAAGCATTAGAGACTAATTTTCATTAAAAGTAACAGTCTCCTCTACTTTTATTGGTGGAACTTTCCAGATTGCATCTACTGTTTGCCGAGGTAAGAATGAGAAGACAGCGAGGTCACATGTTCTCTTGGTCCTTTCAGTGATTTCCTCGTGCCCGACTACCTGAGCCAGGTACAGGAGGAGGAGGAGGCACTGGGAGTTCCGTATGAGCTGGAGGAGTCCCAACATCACCCAGTTTACCTGGGCAGCACCTCCAATGTCGCCACCACCACTGCCTCGTCCTCTTCCTCAGTCCAAATGCCAGTCATCTCCCAAGTCTCCTCTTCCACACAGAACTGTGCAAGTTCCTCCGGCTTACTTTCGCCTGAGCCCCTGGACCCCCTGGAAGCCCCAACCTCCAATAAGATGGACGCCGATGAAACGGCAGTCATGACGGAGAACAAGATGAGTGACGGTGTCAGGGGTAGTTCCCCAGAGGAGTTTGGAGAGGAGCAGCCCAAGGAGGAGGCTTCCGTTACCATAGAGTGATCCAAGTCTTCTTTCTGCCCCTGATGTTGTATTTTGCACTCAGGTTATATGGGAATATAAGTCAAAATCATCTGAAGACCGAAAGAACTCGGAGATCCACACATGCAGTCCTTATCATGTGGAACCATGGAAATGCTACAGAGTTTTCAAAAGATGCTGTTGATTTGATGGGTTTTACATGCAGAAACTGCAGCACTTCTTCAGATTTCACACTAGTTCATTGGTTGGGGAAACCAGATCTCAGAGCCTCCTTGCTCTCTGAAAGCCAGCAGTATTTTAGTAGTTTTAGCAAGCCTGTTTTTTTTCCCATATGACTTGAATGCAGCACCGTCTCAAGTCAGTGAATTGGAGGTCTGTCCGTTCCAAGCCTTGCTCTACTTTTAGAAAGTGCCTGAGAGTTCACACTTTAGCAAAGTCACATAGGAGAAATGAGGTGACAAATCAAGTGTTTGCAAACTGAGCTAAAATAGTCCTTGTATTACATTTGTAATAGTAATGCTAGTTTGTATGGACAGAAACTGTGTCACTCATTTGGTGCCGTTACTATTGGCAAATATTACATGTTAATATTAATCTATCCTGCAATAGCTTGTACTGTACTTCTATATGAATGCCGTGTATGTTGAGTGTTGTTCTATGACATGTAAGATGTGTGTATGTGCATTTCTATGACCCGTAAGAACACAATGCATTTCCTTTTTTAAATGTTTCAAACTTGAACTGTACTGACAAAGTATTCCCTAAAGTTATCTGTGCAGTGGAAACACTTTTTTGACTAGTTCCACAGTTTGACTTGTCAGTGAACACTGTTATGAAATCCAACTCTGGTTCTACTCAAAAGCAAAATTCTCTGTTTCTACATCATTTTGGGTAAGTGTTTTTGACCCTTGAATCCAGGGTCAAAGAAAAGGGTCAAACAATTTAAGGTTACTTCATAAATAGGCATGGTGTTGTGTGGGATTCTCATGGTGTAAAAAAAAATCCTGATATTCATGTGGAGAATTAGGACCAAATGTCTGGGATCTGATCAAATTGGTTTTATTGTGAAGGAATGGCAACAATCCCTACGACTTTTAAAGTAACAGAATATGGATTATTACAGCTATATTTTATTTGTAACTTTCATTTAGTGTCACAGTTTCATTTTGATCCATTGAAAACCTTAGGAGCAGCATGATGAACATGTTAGCTAGCTTTTGCTAGCCTTTGTGCACGTATTGATCCCAGTAACTAGCTCATACCTATTTCCAGCTACAGGTATGTAACACTAAGTTCATCCTAAATATGTAATCACTTACCATTTCACCCCGACTGAAGCCACATTTTTTCAGTGTTGTTTGCAGTTGCTTGATTATCAGTCGGTACATTGCTAATGATGTTGGCATAAATGGAACCATTTGAGTAATGGTTCCATTTAGGTAAAACATGACAGTTTTTTTGTTTATTTTACTTTAAGCAGAGACAAAAATGTTTTCAGTCATCTATTTACAATGTGGAAAAAGAGAAGGGTAAAGATGTTTTCATTTCCTGTTGTAGTCTGATGCTTTTGTGAGCAATTAACTGCAATATGTACGATTCATTTTTGTCATTGCAGCTGGACCATTGTTAGGATTTACTGTAAGCAAGAAGTGATCAGAGCTGTCTCAAGACTGAGAGAAATATTGTGGTGACATTGCTTTAAGAATAGAGACGCACTGAGCAGATGTACGTCTCTCATTTGATTTGCAGTTTTTGTCAGATTTCAACCATCTGAAACAGATTTTAGTTTTTTTTTGTAAGAATCTTGTTTTACTACAAGTCCTGCTGTAAACGGCCATGTTTTTTTGTTTGCTTTACTTAGAAGAGGTGATTTCTCTGTGAGAGAGAGCTGTCACTGGTTAGCTGTTTTATTTTAAAACAAAGTGATCATTCATTTTAAAATGACTTTAGGATCTTATATTGAGCATCGTTAAAATAGAACAGACCCAACATTGATTGAAATGATAAAAAGGGTTCAAATATTTCTGAATTCAGTATGTTCCATGTAATATAGTTGAGTGCCAAATTATAATTTACTTATGAAATAATTATTTTAATCTGTCATTAATTTGATAAAACTGGAAAGACATGCCTATATAATTAAATATGGAATTAATTATATGGGCCTCAATTTAATTGTGTTGAAGATATTTCAGCACTTTCCAGCAAAGATATTGACCTCACAGTCATATAGCTAGCATAGAAGAAGGTTTTAATTTGTTGCTTGAAACAGCCAATCAGACGTCAGGGTCTCCAATGAATTCAAATGAAGTTTGTCTGTTTATTGGGATCCTCATTAGCCATTGCTGTAACAATGGCTAGTCTTCCTGGGGTCCACATGATAAAACAAAAAGCAGTTATTACAAGAAGAGCTATACACATTCAACATAATATTATGAACACAGCATATTGATTAATAAATGTACAGTTATAACACTTTATGTAGTAAAATAATTAAACAGGGCTGTTTGAAAAACTATAAAACAATTGGTAGCATTTGTTACATTTATAACGGATGAAGGAAGTGAGTTCCATGTTTTCGTTCCTCTAAAAACAATTGTCTTTTGTCCAGCATTCCTGTTGCTTGGTGCAAGAGAAACAACTTTTTAAAGCATGCCTTGTATTACAATTGTGTAAAATTTGGTTAAATGAAAGTTAATTGTATAAAATCGGGCTGCACAGGTGTGCAGTTAGTGGCACTGTTGCCTTGCAGCAAGAAGGTTCTGGGTTCGATTCCCAGTCTTTCTGGATGGAGTTTCCATGTTCTCCCTGTGCATGGTGGGTTCTCTCCAGGTACTCCGGCTTCCTCCCACAGTCCAAAAAAATGACTGTCAGGTTAATTGGTCTGTTTAAATTCAATTTAGGGTTAGGATGATTGTACATGTCTGTTTGTTTTGTCTGTTTCTGTGTTGCCCTGGCAACCTGTCCAGTGGCCACTGACCACTGGAGATGGGCACCGGCACCCCTCCTAACCCCACTAGGGACAAGGTTGTAAGATAATGGATGGATGGATATATAAAACAATTGGTATTTTCCAAAAAGCATAAGAGGGCAATCCTAATGCTTTTTGCATCCTGATGTTTGTGTATTTCATCAAGGACAGAGCCAATGTTACATTTTTAATTTAAATTTTATATAACTGTTTAGTGCGTTATTTTATTTATTTCCTTTTTGTATAAATTAATTTAATTATTTCATAAGTCACGCTTCCTTTGTCTTTAGTGCAACCTGGTAGCTCTTGGGTTTGCTGTGTTCACTGACCATGACATGTTGGAATTTTGAGTTTCTGACCCTGTGCATCTATCGTTTTTATGGAGCAGCTGGTGCATGCTAATGTATGGATGTGATTACTGAGTACATAAAGCCGGAGCTGGTTTCATGTTTTATAACAGCATTCTGTTTGTGTTTTTTGGAGTTGCTGTCCTGCTCATGTGGGTAGCGCTGCCTGTGTCTGGAGGAGATAATGACCGCCATGAATTAAATGCTACTGACAGTGACTCTGTTTCTCCTTCTTGTTTTGGGATTAGTCCATTCAGTGTAGGACATAGGTGCTCACATACAGGGTTGATTGTAGAGGTTGGCTTCAATAATGCTGTTATATGGGCACGTCCTGAAACCAGTCAAAACTGGTGGTACCTTGTGCCATCCTCACAGTCACTTTTTTGTTGTTTGTTTTAAATGTGCCATTTGCCCTTTATATCTGGGTAGAATTTTTTTTTTAAACGGGACCAAATGTTCTCTATCTCATTGGGGATTTGCCATGGCAATCAGTTGTTGCACATGATGGAAGAAAAAGATAATCATTCTAAGTAGTTCATGCTGTTCACATAGGGGTCCTGCTGTTGTGGCCCTTAAAACACTGTATGATGATGTGCATTTAAGAGGCTAGCCTTAGTAAATGGACCTATTTTCTCTAGTTGCACAATATCACAATGTAAAAAAAAAAACAACTGTTTTCTATCCTTGTATGTCATGCTTTTCAGTTGTTGTGCTTTGTGTCTGTATTCTAACATTTTGTTGTTGTTTTAAATGATGAAATGCTGCTGTTTGTTGAAACGCAAAAGTGCCCAAAATATTTTTGTGAACCGATGGCGTGCAATAAATGGACCGGTGTTGTTTTGTCTTTGGAATGTTATATATATGTGTGTATATATATATATATATATATATATATATATATATATATATATATGTCTAAAGGAATGTAAGAATCTTTTTTGTTTCAAACAAATGTGA
>CAEGAE010053221.1:0-10359 GCA_903067095.1 Girardinus metallicus
GATCTTATTCAATTACTCAAAATATTTAGATTTCATTCTTTAAAACTTTCATGCTTTGAAATGAGAAATAGTCTCAAAACTATTTTTATAAATCTGTTTAGATTTCATTCTTTAACCCTTTTATGCTTTGAATAGTCTCAACTATTTTCATAAATCTGCAAGCTGGAAACTTATTTCCTCCTCTACCAGGAAGCCTGCTGTTCCTGTTTCATGACTCTCTTTCTGCCTGACTATGATTTCTTATGATTAGATAGAAAAGAAGAAGTAGAATTAAAGTAATGCTTGCAAGAGGCAAAAACAACACACACAACTAGATTGATTTTATTGAAGTTTAAGTCTACTGTTGGGTCTTGATGTCACTTGTGTGATTAATTTTAAAGATAACTTTATTTATTGTTACTGTTAAACTAAAATCTCCAGCATGGGGAAGTGGGATGAGCTCGAGTTTTCTTGACAATCTATATATATACATAAACCAACCTCTTAAATATTTCGGAAATATTAAAAGGTCTTAAGGGCATGTTTTGGGCTTTTTTTTACACCCAAGGGCTACATTAGCATTAAATGTTCTATACTGTACAGAAAAAATGTCTAGCTGCAATGCATGTACATAAACAGCATAGCTCAGAAATTACAGGGAAAGATTTCTTTATCAGTTCGTTAAAGTTATCTAACTTCAGTTAAAACCGTGAAAGGGCATCACCTTGTGTTGCAGAAATGTGTTGTCCTTCTCCTTCTTCTCCTGAACACGCAAAAATAGCAGAAACCTAATTTCAAAGACTAGCCATATCCTAATAAGGATCAGGCCTACAGGGCTCTCAGCACCATGAGCTAGCACCTGCTAGTTATCAGCCTTGTCTAGTGCACTGGGACTATACTGTGGTAAGTTTAGGACACCACAGTATCCTGAGCCACTCTCATCTACAGAAACAGAGTTAAAAGAAACTTGCTGCTGATGCTGGAGGATCAAGCAGAAATACAAACTATAATTCTTTGTTTACATGACAAATAGCAGTAAGCCCTGCTGTTTAACTCAATAACAAAATGAAAAGCTCCAGATTATCCTCAACTAATAGCATAATATTTAAAACCAGGTGGGTGATTTGTGAAACTTCAATAAAAGTTGATTTCACCATTTTGATGCTTTTGGAAAACACTAGAATTGCTCTTTATTGAGGTTTCACAAATACGATAAAGGTTTCACAAATCCCACATTTGGTTTTAAATATTATGCTATTAGTTGAGAATAATCCAGTCCAGGTTTGAAGAGTCTAGGTGTTGTAGTTTTTTAGCTAGAGTAAATTAAAGATGCTGACGGTAGTGAATGATTGGGTGGAATCACCCTTTAGCCATTTCCTGAATT
Source organism: Girardinus metallicus (assembly GCA_903067095.1). Lineage (NCBI taxonomy): Eukaryota > Metazoa > Chordata > Actinopteri > Cyprinodontiformes > Poeciliidae > Girardinus > Girardinus metallicus. The sequence continues at coordinate 1,364 of CAEGAE010053221.1, forward strand.
AGAAGCTGCATTTGGAAACCAACTTCATCTTCATCCAAGCAGCAGGACCTAACATACAGTTCTCTTAATGTATGACAAATCTATGGTCGACATAAAATTAAATAATCCCAAATACATCCTTTAATCTAACCCTCTCATAAATGATGGTGGCATCGGCTGTAAGATGTTATTTTAGGGTAATTAGCTGCTGGCAATATTACAATATTTTTCTATGAATTTTACAATTACTTAAATTTTTTACAATAGATTTTTTTGTACATTTTATGACTGCCAAAATCACTTGAAATATATGTTTATTGAGTTATTGTAATTCCATGTATTTTCTACGGTAATTAAGTGCTTTTTATATTACAGTCAGCAACCGTAACTATTTTACAATTTTTTACTGTGAAATTTATGGACTTTTTTTGCAGTGTTGACTTATGGTAATTCCATGTATTTTCTACAGTAATAAAATGTTTTGGATATTAGGGTCAGAAACTGTTGGTATTTCACAATTTTTTTTACCGTAAATTTACATATTTGTCTTTGCAGTGTTGACTTACGGTAATTCCATGTCTTTTCTACGGTAATATAATGATTTAGATATTACGGTCACAAACTGTTGGTATTTTACCATTTTTCACCGTGAAATTTGCAGACTTTTTTTTACAGTGAGGAGCACTGATATAGTTTGTTGTGATGAAAAATAATCAGCCATTCCCATTTCAAGGTTGAATTTGATTACTCACATTTTGTTGTCATGTGTTTTCCCAGAATACACTGAAATATGTCCTTTAAGTCAGGGTTTTATTTTGTAACACAATATGAAAATGCACTTCCTATTTATAAAAGCAGAGAGCAACATGCTACAGAAAGCTCTGGGGAGGTTTTTGTTGAAATGATGGAGGGCCTCACTTTTCTGACACTTCATAATCACTTTCATTCAGAGTTCCTCATCTCTCAAAGAGAGCTGTTTGAATGTGCAAGCCTTGTAATACAATGATTAATTGGCTGGGCTTTTTAGCACTTTGGCCTGATAGCAGCAGTGGAAGCTCAGTAATGGAAATGTCATTTTCATGCTGCTTTAAGTGGGCCTATGTTATATGAGATAAAGTAGCCAATACAGCTATAAAGTGGCCAAGTGAGAGGAATAGCATCTGCTCTCATAATTCAGCCTTATGAAGATTTGAGCTGGGGCACATTTGTTCTCCTGTTAACAATTTGTTTGTAATTTCCTGAACCAGTGGCACACCAACGAACATACACTGTTAGGCTATAGTAAATAACAATGCGGGAGTGCTCTGAAAATACTGCACTGGAAGACTAAAAAAGAGAGAATGTCAAGATAACTTTATGATGGAGAGGCACCAGGGTGCTCAGTGTTTTCACTTCAGATATTCTGATTACTGTACCAACGAAATAAAACTGCTATTTCAGAAAAGAGAAGTAAAATCTTCTTTTTTTCACAGAAATAAAGCTCAACAATAAAACTGCAGCTTGATATAGTAAAGGCTTTTTCAGTTTTTTATGTATTTTAGTTATACAGGGAAAAAAATGACCTGGAACAAACAGGTTTTACTGTAATTTAATAAATTCTTAGTTGTCTGGTACTGTGAACAGAAATTAATAAGTAAATGTTTCCAATGTCTCTGTAAGTGGCTGCTGCTATGACAGGGTCCTGATTGTCCCTGTTGAAGCCAAAATATTGTTCAGTAATACCACTGCTTCTGTAAGGTGTTCAGCTGAGCAGATTGATGATTTAATAGGGAAAATATCAGCCGGAGACTGCATCTTAGAACCACTGAGATAGAGAGATAAAAAGCTGAAGTTTGCTTCAGTCTGAAGCTCCTGACTCTGGAAATGGTTAAAGAGCAATTCCACAACCTTCAACACCTTTAATCTGCTTCAGTTTAATAATTAACAAATTTATATTCATCAAACCTGGACTAAATTGCTCTACAATAATCATAGAATTAATCAAACCCAGTTTGAGATTTGTCTGGTACTGGGAACCAGACAAAACTCAAAAGTAAACTTTTATTTGACTTGTGAAAGTCCAGTAGAAGGATATTTCAGAACCTTTTTTTACATATGGACCACACTAGACCCAACTCAGCTTAGAAACTAAAATACTTAAACTCCACTCCCTTTTAAAATTCTCACTGACACTACTAAAATAGTATAAGGTGAATATAAGTCACACACCACAAGTATTATCCTTTTGTATTTGTACAGCCAGGGTGACAGTATTAGCTGGAGCTGGAAAAGATAACTGAAGATGAATGAGAATTGAAGAGGCCAAGGAATGTATTATTCACACTGGTGAGAAAGGGAGATTTCTCTTCAACTGAAATAAATGAAATCTTGATTACGAATTTCACATATAAACCAGAGGCTTCACCACTTTCCAAATAAGAATACTTAGAGTTTTAAAGTTAGTGGTATAGTGGTATGCAGTATGTATACCACTTCCTGTAAAACTCAGGCTGGCTGCTGGGCCAGGTGGCCCAGCAGCCAGCCTGAGTTGGCTTGCGGTGTGTGCATGTACTGTATTTCACTTCCACCTCACTTATCAAAGTGCTTTTCAATTTTCTTAGCAGCAAAAGAGTTCAAGTATGAAAATTCAATTCAGATTTAATAAATTTGCATCAGCACAATAAGGCCAAGTGTGGAGATAAAAGCAGTTTGTTTTTCAGCTTTTCCCCTTCAGCAGACCCACTGAGTTTAATGTTTTCACAATTCAATCAGCAACACGTTTTTTCTGTGTGTTCCTGAACATCACATTCATTATGTTGAGCCTGGCTTTTATATCCAAAGCACATGTTCCCAATAGTTCCTCAACTGTAAAAAGAGTGCTACCATGAAAGTAAGCAAAAGTGCCAATGAGGGAGGAAACAAATGGTGAAAATTAATGTTCCTTTGGGCCTGCGCCACAGGAATTGAGATTTCTTTTTGACTACAAAGAGAAAACCACAGCTGCTGCTCTCCAACTACAGTCTTCAAGGTTAAATGGAAATAACAAACTGTGAGTGGTAGCTGCCTTGCATCAGACCACCATGAATACCCATCTTTAATGTTGAACATTCACTGCATTAAACCTGCTATCGCCACATCTTGTTTCTGAGGTTCTGCCGTTTACTGGCAGAGCCTCTTGTAAGATGGCTCGCTCAGGAGGTGACCTTCACTCAAGACCAGAGGAAATCAAAACCAGCTGGAAATTCAGGAAAGGAAAAAGAATAAAACAGAAGAAAGGTTGAAATAGAAGCCCAGAATGTTTATGCTCTGGAGCTATTAATAAAAGTGCTGGTCAAGAAGGACGGGAGATAAAGTTTTTGTGGTGCATGGGGAGATGGGAGACTTAATCAACTCTTGATAGCAAGTCATAGAGAACTGCTGCTTATTACTATGCAGTTTCATGTTCTGTGAGGAACTTTTCCTCATACATGATGAATACAGTAGAAGATGTATTTTAATTATGTGCTGAACCTGTTGGTCATGAACCTGGGTTCAATCTGCAGCCTCAGAACTCTGATAAAATAACTGAAACCAGATGCCTTTTGCATGTTTGTGTATATTTAATCATTTTAAAATGTGATATAGGTGTTTTTTTTTATCTTTTGCTAATATTAAAGCTGCAGTATGTAACTTTTCTGAAAAGTATTTTTTCTATATTTATTGAATCTATCACTATGTCATGACAGTATGGCATAAGATAGATAATGTGTGAAAAAAATTTAGTTCCTCTGCCTTCTCCCTGTGCTAACTAGAAACAACCAATCATAGCCGGAAAGTGGGTCTTACTGCTGTGAATCTGTGTGGTTGATTGTGTTGCTTTCTACAAAGTCACAGCTAGAACAGAATGTCATGAAGGCTAGTTAGCACGGCCACCGGTGATGGCCAGTTTGTAAGTTGTTTCTTTGCCATTAGCTCATTTAGCAACAAATACATGAGATTGAATGTCTGATTAAATATTAGATTCTTGATTGATATGAGTTGTTGCTATGTTGTTTTGCAGTATTTTAAGATCTTGTTCAATGCGCCCCTGTTTAATTTTGAGCCCACGCCCCTCCAAAGGTCTCTGCATGGCTCTGTTACAGCTCCATACTGTAATACGTTTGCTTCTTTGTGGCAGATTCTGTACATCAGGCTCTGCCAGGTTTTAAGAGACATATAAAGACTGTAAATATCTCTTATGAATATTTACACAATAAGCACAAAATGTTTGGTTAATCTCATGTCCATTTTTACCAACACAACATTCATCTTTGTCATTCTAACAAGTTTCTGTGGAAATGCCCATATATAACTTCATCAGTTCTGTCGCTTCTTCCACAGGTGTGTGCAGTGAAACTTGTATATACATCCTAACTCAGGCAAGAAATATACAGTAATATGTTTAAAACAGATAAAAAAGAGAAACACAAATGGAATTTTGGAAAAGTGATATTTTTTGCTATTAACTTTTTGTAGCATTCTGTGCTTTTGGGGCCCAAATAGGACTGGGCATGGTTCCAGCTGGAGTGTAAAGGAAAGAGGAAAAGAAAGGATCTCTTTGAGCTGTATTTGATGAATGACTTCTGTGAGCTAAATTTTCTGGAGCACTTGTTTATGGCTGAAACATAATGTACCATAAATTTCACCTCCACTTTTCCAGCTCCAAGATAACATTTTATCCAATTCGCTGGTGCTCTCTCCGCTGATTAAAAGCCTCTCTCAGGCAAACAGGTTTGCAGCTGCTGCTGCATTGCTGCCTCCCTTTTCCTTCTCTTCTCTACCTCATCCTGTTTTCTCTGAGTGTGCCTCTGCTTTTGTTTGGTCACTCATAACTTTTCTATTCCTTCCCATCTGTCTTTCTCCATTTGGACATCTGCAGTTAGGAAGAGCTCTGCATTGCTAAACTAACTGCATACAACAGTTTTAGGTTTTTCTTCTGTGAGAGAAGCTGCCTGTTGTTTCAATTAAGAATATATTTTTTTCCTTATAAGAATATCCATATCTCCCATTTTCAGCGTCTAAGACTTGTCAAACCACTTAACTTTGGTATTCAGAAAATAAACATATTCTGCCCCTCAGTCTAGCCCTCCGTCAAGTGCAGATCTTTTTCGGACATGGACCAGCTGGCCCCCAGGACCCAGTGTCTGCTCCCAGGTCCGGTCAGGCAACTCCTTTACCTGTTGTCCATCCAGACCTCAGAGCTGATTCCCACACTGTGTCAAGCGACCGACTCGCCTCACGCTCTCTGTGAGTCTCTGGGCTCTCTGTGGCATGCAAGAGTGAGAACTTATGGCCTAATTTTACATGCAGAGATGTTGTAATGCTAAGTAATACTAAGTTAGTTTTAGCTATCTGGAACAGGACACTCAAACTGATTGTGTTTTTTTTCTACATTCTTGGACACACTGAATATTAAATTTTACATGACCAAGTATAGTAATAGCAATATAAGAAAATTAAAACTGTAGGAAAGACCTTTGTGAAGTTTTCTGAAAATGTCATTTAAAAATGACAGTCCATATATTCTGAAAGCAAAGTGCAAAACACTAAAGGAAGCCTCTAGAAATATCAAAATATGATCACAAAGCCGACAGCAGACTATTGCTACTGAGGATGTATGCTATTTGTAAATGCTTTTTTTTTTTATCAGAAAGAGATTTCAACATTTGAAAGGTGTTTGCTTCAAAGAATGTAGACAAGGACATCTGGACTTATGTAATTTGGATAAACCAAACAAATCACAAACCAAATGCATCCTACCTGAACAAAAAACTATCAGCTGTGGAGCACGAGGCTTGGGGATGGTTTGCTAAAATGGCCAGCTCATCATCTTATAATCCACCAGAAATTTCACTGTGTCTGAAGAAATGAGACAATCTTCCAAACAATTAAAATAATGACACTGTGGGCTGACTTGAAATGAGCTAAACGTGAAAGAATGTTTCAATCATCTCAGTCTTTTCAGAAAACAAATTGTTAATGTCTATGCTGTTATAACTACACAGTCAAAATCATTTAACTGTTTTCCTTTGTCACAGGAAACACGCAGTAAATTAAACTTACCTAAATTGAATGACTGCAATATATTTGTCTCAGGATGTTGACAGCATTTAATAACATTTAAAGAAACAAACAAAAAATAGAAACAATTAAAAGACAACCTAGCCTGTGGGTGTTGGTCAGAAGGACTGATGGGCCAGACTTCCCCAGGGCAGCTGGGCCTATGGTCCAGTGGGTTTCCATCATCAGCCTGTGAATGTGTGCGTGAATGGAAATGACTGATTTCATGTGAAGCGTCTTTGAGAACTCTTGGAGGGGTGAAAAGCATTATACTAGTCTGATGTCATTTTATTTCATAATCCAACAATGTCAGTTGAACTTTTTATTTTGTGTAACCCCAATTAGTCACAGACTTTTATTTTTGCGGGCTTCTTGTGTTGTCCCAAACTCTGCCAAGTTCTTTAAAGCCCTGTCTCCAGCTCGCAGTTTGACTTCCTCCTCTGAGGAAGATACCAAACAAGCGGATGTGCCATGCTGTGTTTGGCATCTTCCACACAAATTAATATAATTCTTAGAATATACAGACTCGATTGCCTAGTGAGTTTGTCATCTGATAGCAGGATTGTTTTTATGTCTGAAACTTCTGCTCCATTGCTTATTGGGGCATTCTTCTTGCCAGAATCTCTGGCGCTGCTAGTCTGGAACTTCTCCTGAATTCTTTAACTGGGCATTGTGGCTAAGTATGCCTCATTCCATCTGAAAAGGTAAAATTGTTTGGTGCATCAATGATAGTTTTGTTAATGTTCTGGCACATTTGTATTGATGCTGAGGCAGCAGTGAAGTTTAAATTGACGGTGAAATTGATCAGAACAGAATGTAGCTACACTTTTAAGTTTGATATTGTACAGTAATTTTAGTTTTTCCCTCTCTTCCTCTCACTTTCCTTGAGTATTTGAAAATTAATTTATTTTATTTTTGATAATTAATTACTGAGATTTTGAAAGTGCACTTTAAATTGATTAACTTGAAAAATCACTGAGACTTTGTTTTGACTATATTTAAATGATGGTCAATTTAATATGAGTAAAGACCAAATAGCCAGATTTAATCATGTAGTCCCAGAGGCCTCAATCCTTGGACCATTCGATTTAACTTTCTACATGCTTCCACTGGAGAAAATTATAATAGAATATGGTAGAAAATTCCACCTGATATATTTAGCTATATTAATCCAATAAGTATTCAGTTTCTCAGACAATAAAACAATACTTGTCATGTAAAACTGCCTAGTTGTTTATTTATTCAGAGTACTTAATAAATAAATTCTATAGATGCTTGGAATTGTTGATTAGTTTGTGTTTTTTTATCTTTGTAATCAAAGTCTTTTTATTATTTTTTCTGTAAACAATACAGATCAATAACAAAAACTCACACAACACAAAAATTACACCCCACCCCCCTGATGCAACCAAAGCAAGTTTTAGGTTTGTGCATAAATGATACAATCAACATTTGACCATTGTACAAATTCATCTGGTTAAAACTCCCTCAACATAAGACATAAATGACTGCCAGATATCATAATTTTTTTTAACAGATCCCCTAACTGTACATCTAATCTTTTCTGAATGAATGCAAAACATAGCCTCTCTTAACCTATAACTAAGGATGTGGATCCTTCCATCTACAAAGGATGAGTCTCCAGGCCAGTAGAAAGCAGAAAGCCTCAATAGTCATATGTCCTTTTAATTTCATCATATTTTTTTTTTTTTACAAAAGCATTTAATAAAACAATCTTCAGTACCTCATATTTCTTTAGACTGATATTTCATGTGATCATCTCATCTGGTCAAATCCTTCTGTCAGTCAGTGCTGTCAACTACAATGTTCCTATGCAGTAATTAACTAAGTCTACAGAAAATTGAAGGGTGAATAAAAAACCTTTTGTTTTTCTAATCATTCAAATTATTCAAAAAATTTTATTATTAGTATTATTACTATGAAATATTATGTTAAATAGAAGAAATAGTGAACAGTGCTTTTGCCTCCAGTTAGATGCTAAATTATTTGTCTCACACTGAGAATTTACAGACTTCCACTAGGGTTGGTGGAAGTCTGTAACTGAATACTTCTTGGATTAATATAGCTAAATATATCAGGTGGAACTTTACCTTTTTCTTTGGAATGAAAAGGCATATTTCCTTTATTTTGGTAAATACCTTCAGAATTATTATGGTATGTTTGTGAAATTAAGCAAGATCTACAGCCAGTGATGGCATAGTTACTTTGAAAATGTAACTTTAATCTGATTACTGATTACTCTTTGAAAAAGTTACTTTGTTAGATTACTGATCACTTTATATGGAAAGTAACTAAGTTAAATTAAAATTAACTGTTTTAGTGACTTTCAGCAGCTGCTAACAACAATACTCCACCACCTGTGAAAATTACATTGATCTTTGCCAATACTTAATTGCAAGTTATTGTATAATGGTAACATCAACAATGTATCTCCACTTATATGGTTGAACTGAAGGGGAGATTGTTTAATGGTTACAACAGTACAAAAAACAGTTATTAGTTTGTGTGTGTTTTTGTGTACATTCCAATACTGTCTGGAAAACTATAAATAGGATTTTAGAGCCCCTCCTAGCCTCCTACCCCAGCGTCCAGGTCGTGCGTTACAGCCCTGCGTGTGGTGAGAGAGCGCAGCGCACAGCACTCCTCGTGCCGCTCCACAACTCAGATGTCCTGCTGCACAGATTTGTGACACTTATCTTAATATAGTTCCTATTTTTCCAGCAACAAAATGTTCATCTCCCATTTCCCTCCATTGTTTATGTTTCTGTCGTTGCAGATACTGTCACATAGAAAAGGTGGTGTCGTGAAACCTGGTAAAAGTTGATGAGATCTTTCCAGGTATGCAGAAAACAGATCATTAAAGGCCTGGAGGGAATAAGTAATCTTGTTTATTGATTTATAAATGATTTTGATATGTATTATGAAATCCATTATAAAAT
>CAEGAE010053224.1:0-15031 GCA_903067095.1 Girardinus metallicus
TTTTTGAACCATGAAAGAAAGTGATCAGTCAGAAAGTCCATATACTTTGCTGAGGTCATTTTCACACCTTCAGGGACTCTGAAGGGGCCGACCAATGATTCTCTCCCCATGATTTCGGCCCAAAACGTGACTCCACCACCTCCTTGCTGACGTCATCCACCACCCATCCACTACTCCATCCATCTGGACCATCCAGGGTTGCGCAGCAGTCATCAGTGAACAAGTCTGTTTGAAAATCAATCTTCATGTACGGCTGGGCCCACTGCAACCGTTTCTGCTTGTGAGCTCTAGTTAGTGGTGGCCCAATAATAGTAGGTTCATGCACAACAAGCCTCTGGAGGGTCCTATACCTTGAGGATCCAGAGGCACCAGCAGCTTCAAATAACCATTTGCTGCTTTGTAAGGGCATTTTAGCAGCTGCTCTCTTAATCCGATGAATTTGTCTAACAGAAATTTTCTTCATTATGCCTTTGTCTGCACAAACCCATGTTTGTTCTTAATCAGCCACAAATCTCTTCACTGTATGACGATAGTTCTTTAGTTTTCATTAAATATCTAATGTTTTCATGTCTTGTCCACTGCACTACACTATCTGATGATTTTCAGCAGCAAAGAGATCCTTTCTCTTTCCAATATTGCTTGAAACCTGAGGCCTGCTTAATAATGTGGAACATCCTTCTTAAGTAGATTTACTTTAATTGAGCTCACCTGACAAACTAATCAACCTAGGTCTCTGAAATTAATTACAGTGATTCAAAGAGCCCTGAGACACAATACCGTCTATGAATTTAATAGCACAACAAAAAAATTTATCTTTATGACACTTAAATCCAATTTGCATAATAATTTGGAACATGGTGTAAAGCACCCAGTACTCTCATCATTCAAGGCCTCCTATCTAGATGAAAGCATGTTCAACTTTTCTGTCTCTGCCTTTCCTTTGTACCAGAACATAATCACCTTTGTGGCAGTCTGAACATGAACGTTCAGGCACAACAGAAACAATCAAACTTACCCTCAGTCTCAGCCAGCCTCACTGACTCAACCCTTTAAGGCGAACAGAATCTCCTGCCCAGGGGTCCTCCTCTGCATTTCTCCCCCGCCCAATAAGACTTTTGCACCACTGACTAAATGTAATTGGACGGTAATAAATTTTGTGTTGACAGAGGTTTACAAGGATCATGCTGTTTGGGAGACACAGGTTGGTACCACGGAGCTTCAATTCAAACGAGAAGTGTATAATTCTCAAAATTACCTGGCTTTAATGTCAGACGTACCATCTGGGCCCTGTTACCTCAAGGAGTCTGAAAGGGGTTTCATTTGGAAAAGGATATTTACTTTATATGGTTTCCCTGTGAGGCTGGCTTAGAGACATTTACAATTGATAGAATACCATTCAGTTGTGATGCTGTACCAATAAATCTACTAAAATAGCTGCATTAATAAGGCCAATTACGATAAAGTCATTACTTTTACGCATAAACACACATGCACACACACACGTCTGTAAAGAAATATAGTTCAAACATTGTTCGTTAAGTGTATGGTATGTTTTATCTTACTATTTGGGAGTTTGTAGTCGAGTGTGTAAGTATATAGTTTTAAAGCTATTATTAGTGGTGAGAAGAATGTGCTTTTATATAAAGCAGCTGGTGCATTTAAAGCAACAGTGGGCTGCTCCGGAGCCAAGGATGTCATTTGTTTTTAGAGGAAAGCAGTTTTGAAACTGAGGTCAAAGAGCCACAGCAACGTACAGGATGTTACACGACAGCAAGTCGGTGTGATTTTCCTCGCTGACGGGCTGTCAGTAAGGAAAATACCACAGGAATTGTTTCCAAAAAAAAGGTGATCACAAGATCAATGCTGTCCCATTCGATATAGACAAAGATTGACTCTTTCGATTTAAATCAAAGCTTTGCGTGAAATCATTCCATATACTATGGCTGTGTCTATGTCTTTCATCTGTTTGTGCGTAATAGAATGGCAGCATTTATTGAATCAAATCGAATCACATCAATCATGTTTACAAAGCGCATTTAAAATGAAAGAACGGACCAAAGTGCTGTCCAGAAATTCCACAATTTCCAAATGGGAGACATTAAAAGACACAAAAATCCTAGCATTAGCATTTATAAAATGGGGAGGGGAAAGAGTTCAAAAGTACATATGGCTACCAAACCGTGCAAAGAAATTGGCTGGTGCTAAAGGATGCACTAGTCTACACTTAAGGTGATTAATGCAGCGATAACTGACTTTATGTCATAATTAGTGGGATTACAATTGAGTTCTGAAAGTTTTTAAAGGGTTAGAAATGACTCGGAGCAGTTCTAATTCTGCATCTTTGAGAAAACGTGTTAAAATTCCTGTTTCCGTTCCGAAGAATAAAAGATTAAAGAAATGTATAAGCCGTTCAGCATATTACTTCTTTAATGTATATCATGTCTTAAAGGCTTTCATCTTATAACGTATCTAAAATGTTATTTCATCATAAGCATATGATATGTAGTTCAATGATAATTTGTAAACATTAGTTAGGCAGTAGGAAGAGTTTGGTCAGTAGGGATCAATATACAGTTCTCAGTGTAGACTGCTTTTAAAAAAAGTCACCTAAACAAAACCACAACAATGATGTGTTATATTATTTTGTCAGTTAAAGCTTGTTTTAATATAGGCTAGGTTTTATCTATTTAATTGGTTCTCCCATTAAATATTGTCAAATGTTGGCTTAGCTAACTGACAAGCTAATATCAGTTTATCAGGGTTGTTACATGACTAAAAAAAGGCAGAAAACAAATATAAGACACTTAACTGATGCTGTTTGTTTACATCTCAACACTATAAGCATCTGTTTTTTTGGGTTTTTTTTAGTAAAACAACCTCCTACCTTCCTTTAGCTGACACCCACACTGTTCTCAATGTATCATTTTAAATCAGGATTCAAGGCTCACAATATAAATACCTATTTCAGATTTTAAAGTGACTATTGTAGCAGGGGCACTACTTGCAGTAGTTCTGTTTTTTAAATAAAAAGTGCTAAGATCACATTGGAGGTTGAATGTTCTTTGTGTGCATGTATGGGTTTTTTTTCTGGGTACCCCAACTTCGCAGAACATAAAAGTTAATGATAGATAATTTGGAGGCTAAATTGCCTCCTAATGAGAGTGTGTGAGCATATGAGTGTTTTTGTCCCTTGTCTCTGGTGTACAGCAAACTTACTCTAACTGAGTTTTGCAGCCTGACATTTTATCGTTGCAGACGGTAGGATGTTGGCTACTTCTCAGTGTGTACATAAGCTTCTTTCAAGCAACTGCGCAACAATTGCAGCTCTTGTTACTAATGAAACCAAAGGCCAGTAAGAGGTTGCCAGGCGACGCTGCAGCCTCTTACGTCACAAACCTCCGTCAAGGACCAGCCAGCATCAGTTTGACTTTTTTTTTTTGAAGACAAGATAGAAATAGCATTTGTAAGTGAGGATGTAAAAAAAAAAATCACATTTGGCTGAATTGTTGTCGAATACATGAAAATAATTCCAGTTTATAGAAGCAATAATTTGATCCAGTTACTTATTGTAGCCTTTCTAACAGGCGTGTGCACATTTGCCTGACGTTGATGCACCACTGTCCTTGCAGAATAACAATGTATTCTCCTGATTCAGGTGTAGCGTTAGTGAGTGCTTTATGCTGCTGCCATGTTGCTCTACACATCAACAGAGGAACAACAGGTCAGTCTTACCAGTCTGCAGCTTTATTGAGAACACAACATGAAAAAGGCCTACGAGTTAGGAAGTTTATAATCCATGTCTTTTCAGGGAAATTTCATACACTTAAAATACACCCACATATTTTCCTGTAGCAGGTTCCGCAACTTCCCCAAAAATATTTTCAATACATTCTTTAATGGTGTCTTGCAGAAGTTATCATGCTCTCTGAATTTTTATCACAAATTTTGATGTAGTGTATTAGAATTTTACATGATGTTTGAACAAAGAGCCGCACCTCTAAAATAATGAGTATAATAAAGCAATGGATGGAAATTACACAGTTTTGAGCCAAATCCATCGAATGATTTACTCTGATATCCATAAAAAAATACTTTGGCAGATGGAACTAGTACTTTTTCATCAATATTGACGAATTATTGACTTAAAGTAAGCTCATATGTCTTGCTGAAAAGTCACTTGTAAGTTAGTTTTGTCTCATTTAAGTGTACTGAGATATTTTGTCAAGAAACCAGAATAAAATTATTTGGTAAGATTGTGTTTTTGCAGTGTGAGACTAATATTAAAATTTTTGGCCTGACTAATACATCACCATAAATCCACCATCCCAATTGTAAAACATTGCGGTGGCAGCGTTATTGTGTGGTAATTATTTTCGACAAAAGCCGGTCAGTATTCATGGAGATTTAGATAGAGCTCAGTTAGATGCTGGGCTGTGGTGAAAGTAGAGGCGATAAAAGAATGCAGAAATGACCCTAAACGTAAAAACCAGATCTTTAATGAAATTATTAAGATCAAAACATATCTATACATTAGAAAGTCCATAGATAAATTTGTCTGAGTATGCAATTATGCCAAGACTTGCCAGCTGCCGTCCAATTCAGTTTTGCTTACGTTAAGCTATTTTCAACAAGAAGTTGGCAAATAATTCCTTTTTTATAAGGTCTGCATAATTTTGCACTGTATTCCATTTACTATTCATAATTTCTATAATTAGAAATCACATAGAAAAAAATAGTGTCACAGGTTCTCAGATCTGGATGTCCAGGTTCTCATGGCTGTGACAGGTGTGCAAAAACGCTTCTCCCTGATATGGTTTAATGAGATGGGAGGTTCTGTTGCCAACTGAGACAGGACGCTCTTCTGTCCCGGGACTTAAATAAGATAAACCTGCTAACCTAGTTGACACTAATCTCAGAGAGGCTCACCTTTTCACCCTTTGGATACACACACACTCTCTCTCCTGTACACACACACGTGCACATGCCCAGATACATTTCTATTTCGACCCATATTAGTACTTTATATTGACATCCATTTATTTTAGTAAATGTATTTTTGCCTAACTCAGACATTTTCTCTAACCCTAACCATCCTAGTATATTCTTAACCCTAACCTTAACTGAAACTAAATTAACAACAATATTCTTTTTATCATTGTCTCTTATGTATATATATATCAATATATTCTTATTTGTGTATTTTTTCTAGCTTTTTTTTACCTCCATGAGTAACACTTGTTTGTATGTACATATCTATATGGGTGTATGTGCATTAAATAGTCACACTTATAGTTTTTCACTATTTTTTCTATGTAATCTGTAGCCAAGCAATGACATTTGTTGCCAAATGAGATGTGTCCCCAACTGTTGTGTTTTTGTGCAGTGACAATTAAATAAGCCTCACTGTTTCCTCCAACCCTAAGCAGGATATTAGAACCAGGCTTTGGTCCCACAAGAAGAAGTCAGTCCCCACAAGGTGGAATGTGTTAGCAAAAAGGTCCTTATAATGTATCAAATACAAGGACACACACACGCCCTCACACTCATGCCTTTCTTTCTTCACAAGGAATTGACTTTCATTCATTTGTCATTCATTTTCAGTAGCCTAACCCTGTTGAAAATGTCCAACCATGATCAATCCAAGCTTGACCCTCATACTAACCTAAACTCAGCTCTCAAGCGTGATCTATGCCAAAACCCGCAAATGCATTTAAACACTATTAGGACAAGATTTTGGTCCCCACTGGAACTAATGGTCTGCAACGATTGGTGACTGTATCAAGGAATGCCCTCATTAGTTAATAAAAACCAGGTGCACATATATTTTAGAAATCTTTGTTTTTTAATCATTATCTAATCTTTGTTTCTCATTCCCATAACATATATTTTTTCTTTCACCTAATTTCTACTGAATCTTCCCTGCTCTACTTCTAATCTTCCAAAGGATTTGTGACGGACTCAATTCCAGCCAGCTGTTTCAGATTCACAACGCTCCACACTGATACTGTCAGCTGAGGTATAACTTTACAAGAGTCAATAAATCTTCAGACAAATCACTGCTGGACTGTATTCTTGACTGACTTTCCCATTTCTCATTTTATTGTAGTATTCTTTCTCCAAAAGTTGTTAAATGCAGAAAAACACTAAACAGGTGCAACCTTAAAATTATTATGGCAAAATCTATAGCTCTTTTTTTACACATATTTTAATCATATTTAAATTTTACACCTTTATACTGGAAATAGGTATTAAAGTTTCAAGTTTCTTATTTAGTTGTTTTTTTAATTATACTATGTTCAATGCTATACTGTTTTTAATGTCTTCCATAAGTAGTCACACATTCTGTTAGGCTAATCACAGACCAGAGTCTTGCAAGTTCAAGATTCTGGAGTAAAATTTTTTTGCCATATGTTTTTATTTACATGATTTATTGTGGGGTAAAGGGACACTGGAAGATTCGTTGACAGTATTCTGGTGCAGTCTCCTCAGTGGTAACCCAAATATTTAACAAAAGTTTTAAAAAATGATCATGTAAAAATGTTTCTATTACTAGGTTTTCAAAAACCAAGCCACACAGAAAACCAATGCAGTGAGTTGGCCTGACTATGTTCATCACTCCTCGCCACCAGGCTGTGCTGAAGTCTGACTGGGACATACTTTGGTGAAGGCGCCCTCTTAACAGCTCCCCTTTATTCCATAAAATCTTTCATCTGGAAAAAATTCTTCACAGAAAAAAAAAGAGCCAGGAAAACACGAGAAAAATCCTGTGAAGCCAGGCACTCTCCGATCTCTGCCGTGGAAAAGCCATTAGAGAACAGAAGAGCTTCCAGACAACAAGGGGGAATGAGGAACTGCAGGATGAATGGCAGAAGTGCGGTTATGCTTTCATGTGAAGATAAACAGGTAATTACGAAGACGTTCCCTGACAGACTCTGGTGTGATTTACAGTAGCTCTCTCCCTGTGCCAGCTAGCAGCTGCGGTGAGACTATTTCACAACTTTAAATCAAAAGCTCCTCTGAAATTAAGAGGGCCTCTCCATTTGATGCTGCATCTTAAAATTAAGGAGCAGAGATTTAGGCTTATTGGCGCCTTTACATCAATGTGTTTTTTTAAAGGGACGCCACAAATAGGACAAGATATTTAGAGAGGATTAAGAGCTGTCATGGTGGGAAAACTAAGACTCGCAGAATCAGTCAGATTCAAACTAAGGCCGGGAAATTTATCAATAAACAGCTAACTATGACAACTGTGACTAGATGAAGGCTTTCACTTGGCTAATGTAATTCCAAGTTTGGATTATACCAAGCCTTTGGTGATAAAGCAAGTATGAGTGGCCTTCATAAACCCCCGTCATCCCATCTAAGCCCACCAGTAAAGCGTAAATGCAACAGTGTGTAAACCAGCAGATTCATACTCTGCTCACTAAGTTTTTCAACCATCAGCTGTTTCATAGTTGCAACATAATCAGAGCTGTTTTAGCAATAATTTGGAGGAATCTAAGCATGTATTTTTTATGTGAAGTGCTTAAATTTCTCTATATTTTCAGTTTAAGTTTTAAACATGATGTTCTTCTGCTAAAGGTGAGGGAAGTATATCTGATAATAATGTCACAGTATCGCACTTTTAAGAATCCAAACTAACCTTGTAAACAGATATATGTTTGTATTGGGAAACTACAAAGAATCGTATATTATTAATTTAAGCAGGAAATGAATATTGGAGATGGCACACTGCCATTATCTTCCTGACTGAAGCATCTAAGAGTGATACATGTAAAGCATTTCCTGTCAGAGTTAACATCTGACATGAAAGTAAATCTGTGTAAATGGCTGTACTAAAATTCTGACACTTTAACTAAACACAATTTTACTTACAGTATACAACTGTTTTACACTCTAAGTAAAACACTTTGAGTGTCAAAAATAAAGTTTTTACACTTTATTTTTATTTGACAGATACTTTGACTAGACACACTATATATTCTGTTCTCGGTAGATTTGTCACAGGAAGATTTTTGGTGACTGACCTCTTCCAACCTGTTTCTCATGTAATAAAAGGTCTGCTGGGTGAAATACCACTCAATAAAAATGTGTCAATGGCTTAACAGCTTTCAGATGAATTATTAGCTTTTGAGATTGGAGTTCTTTTCAGATGGACTAGACTTTAGGTTAGGCCTTTGACACCAACTATTTTATATGTATGCTAAATATAGTATATGCCAAGACTTGAACTTCATTTCAGACAATGCTGAACTATTCCTTTGAGAAAGTTTTTGAAACATTCAATACAGTTGAGAAGAAAGTCTATGAACTTTCTCTGGTGTTTTTCTCACAAGTGACTCCTAAAAGTTATGGTTTATCATTGTAATGAAGGCAATAGCCCCTTTTTCCACTTTTCACAGAATATCTCTTTGTTTCATCTTTTTTTTCCCTTTACAGTACAATAAAAAATTCAGAAATAATAATCGTTATTGTTTCTTAGGCTGCTACCCCCGCGACCTGACCCTGGATAAGCGGAAGAAGATGGATGGATGGATGGATGTTTTAAAGATGGGTCATGGTAAGCAAATGTTCAGCAACAATGTATTTTCTTCTTTAAAGGGCTATATGTGTCTGCTTCCAAACAGTCAGTGTTCTCCTTTCCAAGCCTGTGTGGTTTTGGAAAGGAATGGCTTCCCAGCTTTCTTCTGTAAAACAATGCATCCAAACCAGCGTGAACTGGCAACAGTTGTTGGTCACTAAAACCATCCCACCTGTCTCTACTGGTGGTTAAGAGACTCACTCCAAGAGAAACTCCGAAACCATGTGAAGATAAAAGATAAAAGCCACGGTCTTTCTTCAGCACCAAAGTGTGTCCAGATTGATCATAATGTGTTGGGACTTCAGAGAAGTCACGTTAAAACACTCTGTTTCCATTTGGAGATGCCTCGTACAGACAAACTTGAAACACATGAACGTGGTCTTTTGGCATTTCTTTGTTGGGGAAGGAAAGGGCCGATGGGAAAAGGTCATGCACAACAACTGCCTCACATGGCCGCCAAGCGTGGATCGGCCAGTCGCTCCTCTAATGGCTCAGGTAATAAGCTGTAAATACAGCTTATGTGGAGTAATATCATTATCACATCTTCTATATTTAGAACGGTGTCACACGGTGAGTCTCATTCTCGTTGTGCGTTTTCTCCTCCGTAGCCGTTTGGATCTAGGACAGGTTGTCATGTGACTTGAGTGACTGACAGTTTTATTTCAGCCAGCCAGGGATCCAGTTGGACCGGGCCACGCAGCAGGCAGCAGGCAGCAGGCCTTAGTACTGATCGCTGGTCAGACCGCTGATTTGCTGTTGGTGGCTGCTGTCTGAGTGGCTGTTAAGAGAATTTGATGAGCTCTACTCTTTTTTTTTGGGTCCATGTAAATCCCCCCACATTCAACAACAGCTCTTTCTGGCTTTCAGTGTGGCCAGTTCTGGACTGTATTCTGGCTGGGCCTTCTGGACCCAGAGGGCCACTGTGTGGATTTGAGAGAACCCACCTGAACATCATTGCGCATTGGCAAACGTCTGAACCCAACGGATTTAGATTCAAACAGATGAGTCATGGAAGCCGTTATGAATCTGGTTTTCATATTATTTCTTTTTTATTGAATAAAACATCTTTAGTTTTTTTTTGTTGTTTTTTTTAACCAACTGAACACGACATAACATAGCAAAAAAAAAAAGAAACATCTATCGAGAACATATCCTTTTGAAGCCCGATCACAGATTCAAAAGCACCGCAACATCTGCAGTGTCTGATACATTTATAAGAAGTACAATCATAAAAAATATACATACAAGATAAGAATTTTTTCCGAACATGTGGTTTTTGTAAAAGTCTGCGAAAAATCCGAAACAGAAACTCGAGACCCATGATCTCTAACACAAGAGGTGACAGGCAGACTGGAGCTAGCTAGCTAATTAGCTGTCAGGGCTTCATTAAGTGCAGATCGACAAACATCACCTTTACAATCTATCAACATGGGCATTGAAGACTAAAGTGTGTTTTCAGAGACAACGTAAAAGTGATGCGTTGGTGCGGAAACCTGCGGCTCTATGGCTAACCCTAACAGTTTTCACATTCTACCTGCCATTTCGAAAAGCTGCAGTGCAGTTTATGCTGTAAGGTGAAGTGAATAATTGTCTCTCTCCCCGCTCTCTACGTATAGACATATATCTAAAAATAGATATATACCTGTATACGATGTATACAGGTTTTGTCAAAATGAACAAGAAATGAACACCAAAAAGAACACTGATGAACACCAAATAAGGCAACCTAAGAAACACAGGTTGCAACTTGAAATCTCCTGTGGCTGGCATGTGGATTTTTGTCTCCACACTCGTTTCTTTCTCGCTCTCTCTCTTTTTCTTAATTAACATTCATTGAAACAGAGCAAGTGCTGAAAATAGACCATTTTTGTTTTCACCATAAAGGCTGCAAGCTGCTACAAGTTGAAATATAAGCATGAGTGTAACATGTTCACTACGGCAAAGCGCTCTAGCCCTAAAGAGATAAAAACCCCATCACCAGCTGCACCCATCTCTCCAGACTGATCACTCTTCCCCTTCTTTGCTTCCTGTCTCTCCTCCGGTTCTACCCCTCCGTCTTCAATCGCCTCAGTGCTCCCATCAGCACATTGTTAAACTTTAGGGGTGCGGCTAAAGGTGTTTGGCACTGAACCCTGAACCCGGCAGACTCCTCAACCCCCAACCCTGGCTGAGTTTTAGAGCTCTTCGGCAGCAGCTGAGGAATTCCCTGCGAGGGTGTTACAGCAAACAGAATCTCTTGATCTGAGGTGTCTCTGGAAATATCCTGCTATTATGGGATGAAGCTCGGCGACCACACACAGCAGGATCTCCCTCTGACCCTCTCCTCTCTTGCTTTTGATCTGCTTTTTCTCGGACGAGGGGGGAAAGAGAAGCACCGCTGTACAACATATACAGAAGATAAGATACCACTTGGGAGTTGTTTGGTTGTCGTTGCTGATGATCTGACCTTTCTCCTAACCGCCGCAACAGTACTCGGATAGGATATCGTGCGCTGAGGATAACATTTTTGAATCTGAAGAATGTAAACATTGCAAAAATACCTTTCGATCACACACGTGGCTGCTACTTTAATGAAAATTCCATCACCAAAGCATGGTGCCCTTCTTCTTTTCATTTCAACACTGACTGTGCGTGACATCACAAATACATTCAGAAGCATATGGGGGTGTTATCAGAGTGGGGTCACATTGCCTGCTCACTGCTTTCCTTGTCCGCACAGAGGCAAGAGGCACTTAGAAACTAATACATGTTCACATATACAAATCAGTATGACAATAGCTTCATATTTGTGTTTTTATGTGTTTTCCCAGGTCAAAATTGGGTTGCAATGTCAGAAGTGGTCCAAAAATATTCTTTGGTTGCAAAGATGCAAGGTGGACATAGTTGACCAGTCAAGAGGCAACTGGCTTCGGTTCAGGGATGCCGAGTACTTGGTCAGGAGCCTTGCACACACACGCACACACACCTCTGATTTCATCCTGAATGTCTGTGCGTGTGTGTGAGTGTTAATTTGCACTGAGCAGACCACCCATAAAAGCTTTGCTGGAGTTAGCTGTCAGCTCGAGGACAGCGATGCAGCCGTTCGGTCGGCAGCCTAATTGGTTTGTGACAGATTCGATCAGTCTCTGTGACAGTTCTGCTGCTCGCTTCGAGGCTAGGCACAAATTTGCATTCAGCCGTCGCTTACAATATACCCAAAATTAGCTGCTTACAAACACCTCCTCTCTCCCATCCCCCCACCCCACCCAATGCCCCCGTTTGGCCTCGGTGGGACGAGGTGAGGTCGGCGTTTGAAAACAAATGTGTAATATTCACGCTGAAAACGTGGCAGCTGTTCTGGATGTATCATTCATACTTTATGTATGAACAGAAGCTTTGATGCAAAACATTAAAACGGAGGACTCTCTTCTGTCAGCCGTCGAACACGCCGGACAGATCTGAGGCCATAATGGTTGCGCTCGCTCCTGTTTAAAGAAATCAGACTCTTGCCCTCCTCCTTCCCTTTGGGTTGACTCAGTTACAGGGCAGCCATGTGGAGTACGCAGGCTGCTGGCAGGCAAACACAGGCTGCACCTGCGCTATGTAGTAGTTACTGAAGTTACCGTCTGCCACATAAGGAGCAGGCTGGTAGTAACAGGTCACATTAGCCACGTTCGGGATGACGTTCTGCTCTGCGAGGACTCGCACCGCCAGCATAGCTATGAGCCCGAGGGTCTGCCTCCTCTCGTGTCCCATCAGGCACACGGTGCTCTCGTTGACCACTCCGTGGAGGGTCATCAGGTAGTCGTACTTGCGGTCCTCCAGTCCTACGAAGTGGTTCTGAAGGTAGGACTCCAGCTTGCGCTGCTGCTCTCCAATGTCGGGGAAGTCGATGAAGAAGCGAGAGCACATGTAGCGCTGCAGAGACTTCATCTCGGACTCCGATGCTGGCCGGAAACCCCTTACCAGCAGGTGACAGTACTTGAGGAGGCCCCCGCCTCGGATCTCCTCTGGGTTCCTGGTGCAGATGATCTTGTGGCGCAGGTGGTCCAGGGCCTCGCCGAAGTCGCCGTAGACGCTTTCACCCACGATGGTGGGGTGGAAGGTCTCGGACATGGGGTTTTCAGAGCACTCGTAGAACAGAAGCAAGGAGTCCAGTTTGATCTGAAAGGAGTCCACGCTGAACTCAAACTGCCGCCGGAGGGAATCCACGAACTTCAGCTCCACGTTCTTCCCCCGGTTGTTGGAGAGAGAGATGAGGCTCCAGCGGTCCGAGTCATTGTTCACCTTCACCATCTTTTGCACGTAGGCTTCCTGTGGTTGAGAGAGGAAGGGGATTGAGAGAGGTGACATTAACACTTAACAACCAATGAAAAATCTACAAGATGAGCACGTTTGAGTTTTAATTATGTAGCAGTAAGTAATATTTTAATGTTAGACAAGTAACTATGACATGTTTTTTTAATTGAATTAAAAACCTTTCAAAGACATTACAGTCTAGAATGGCTAAGAGGGAGATCCCTTCTAAATTGGTTTATCTCTATCCTCTTAACCCCCTTTGCTTTACTATCACTTAAAACCATTAACTACACTTTAAAGCCTATAGCCTCTATGAAATCAATCCTAATATCTTATAAACCAACAGAAAAGCATTTTTTCCAAACTATTTTTTGCTGTTTGGTGCAAACCAATACTTAGACAAGACAAACTCTACCTCCTAAAAACCAACTTGCACAGATTGTTTTCGTGACATAGGGCAAGCTGTGTGAGATTGTTTTTGTGTTCTTTCTGTCTTTTCTCTCTCTCTATTTTGTCTTAAGCAAGATTCCTCTCTCAGATCTGTCGGAGCAAACACATATTTAAAGGCAAAACTGTTTGAGGCGGCCAATCAACTCCTTCTCAAGTCTTTAATGATGGCATCGACCCAAATAAAAACAATGCAGAATAGCTTCCTTTGCCTCGGCACTTTTTTTGTTTGTTTTTAATGGTGTTTTGTAAAATTCTTGCCGGAGAAATTGATATTTCTCTAATCTATACGTGCAGCATCTTCTAAAAGCAGGCAGCAGACAGAGTAGCGAGTGTACCTTCAGAGTCAACGGGGTTATTTTCTCTTTGTTCACACAGTCGGGTAAAAAATCCAGGAGGCAATCCAAAACGATGTCTTTCACAGTCTGGAACTCGCTCTCGCCCTTCATGTCTGCGCAGAATATGAGGTCCAGGTCCTTGTAGCCCAGCCCGCTGTCCTCGTGCAGGACGTGGCTGGCCGCGGAGCCGTTCAGCCGGACGTCCCGCACGTGGATCTGCTTCTCCTCCATCCGGCTCCGCACCACCTTGACGATCTGCCGCGGCTGCATCTCCAGCGTGGGAAAGTTCCCCCGGCCGTGGATCGGGATGGTCTCCGTGAGGATGGCGTCCAGCCGCTGCACTTGCTCCCAGCTGAGAACGCTGACGCTGTTGGCGTCCGCGTCGCACACCCCGCCGCCGGGGTTGGAGCAGCAGCCGCTGCTGCTGTCGTCCTCGGACATGGTGGTGGGTGTGGAGGCTGGAGGAAAAACAAAATCCTCAACGATTTGGTAGAGAGAGAAAGAAAGCGAGAAAAAAAAATGAAAATGAAAAAGTTTTCTCAAGAATTGGTTTAAAAAAAAGAAAAGTCTTTAGGCGATGAAACGTGAAAATAAAGATGCTGGTAATATAAACTGCATCGGGGCTTCTCAGAATGTTCCGCGAATGAGTGTAAACATCTATGACTATGTGGGGGAAAAAAATGTATATATATACTAAGAACCAACTGTTGATAGTGATGACTGCTGAGGCAAGTTTTCAGTAGTGATCCAGTTGAGACAGAAGAACCGCTGCACGGACTTCTGGGAGAACAGCAGCCAGTCAAGTCAACGGAAAACACGGAGAAGAAAGAAAGCGACCTCTTGCTTTGAGAACATTTGCCCCGGTGTGGCCGTCAATGCGTCCGCGCGCCGCGCTTCACAGTCTTTGAAGGTCGGGGATGATCCAACTGGGGGGGCTTTGCCTTTCCGGCTGTGACTGCATCGCCCGAAGGCACGCCTATGATTTCACGAATTTGCATGAATAAAGCTTCTCTCTGCGTCGCGTTTTTTTTTTTTTTTTTTTTTTTTTTTTGGCCCAGTCCCCTTCCGTCCTACGGTCAGCCCCTAGGAGGAATCTTTTGGATTTTTACGCACAGCTCATGCATCATTTTAATGTTTCTCTCCGCACACCCCCGCTGCCAGGAAATGATCCCTTTAATGCAGCTCGTGTGCGCTCCGGCTGCTGCAGTCTGCTTTCCTCTTGACTTTGTTCGGTTGAACTTTTTTTTTATTTTTCGCCCCCACTTTTGTGAGGGGGGGGGGGGGGGGGGGGGTGCCCCCCCCCCCCCCCCCCTCCGCGGGGGCGGGGGGGGGGGGGGGGGGGGGGGGGATCGTCGGGGTTGCGACGCGCGTCTGGCCCCCCCCCCGC
>CAEGAE010053232.1:0-13666 GCA_903067095.1 Girardinus metallicus
CACATACAAAAGGTGAGTCTATATTTTATTAGTTTATATGTGCAATCTTAGTCTTTTATGTATGCGTGTGAGAAAAACTGTATATGTGTGTGACATTTTAATAGTATATATGTACAATTTTAATATTGTGTGTGTGTGTGTGTGTGTATTAGTTTTTAGTAGAGTGTGAGAGACAAAACATAGATTTTGTCCTAAACGGCCCCTCATACTCTCATACTCCCCTCCTGGACTTGCGTCGTCCATCCCCTGGTCTGTTTCCTCCCTGTTTATTTTATAAAAAATTTTTATGCAATTACTCGATTAATCATAAGAATAATCGATAGATTACTCGATTACTAAAATATTCATTTACAACAGCCCTAGAAGGATTTTCAAGAGCAGTATTTGTGTTTGTGGGGCTATTATTGCTGAGAGACACAGCCACAGTAATACAGTTACCTAGGAAAGTAGTAATAAATAGTTCTTATCATCACGGTTGTTATGGCTGCCGGTGGTGGAGTTTCTCGTTTCCTTGTCCTCCCTGGCGTGTTTGCATCTGCAATATCCTGATTCTCATGAACCATTACATGCAAATGCGTGAAGAATTTGGATATTTATCATATCTAGAGCATCAACGGAGGAGCGAGACAGTTAAATTAGGCATTGGGTTTTGGACTGGCGGAGTAAAATATTCATACCTCCACACACTTCCTCAGTGTTGATCTCTGAGTCGGTACTTTCTAGAACCTCCTTTCACCGCTACGACACCAGCAGGTCAGGTCTGCGATATTTATTGTGGGAACGATAAAAGTGAGGATAAAAAAAAAAAATCAGTTGACAACTTATTTGCAGTCTCTTTTAGGCAATGTGGTCACTGTGTGAAATACTCATATTTAGATTTTTATTGATATTTCATGGGACCAACAGTGGAGAAAATAGTAAAAGTAAAAATTCTCTCAGTTTTTTTTTTTTTTTAAAGGTACAGTAATTTGTAAAACTGACTCTTTTTTTTTTTGCTTTACATCATGTTATAATGTTATTCAGTCATCAAAGCCAAACCTGGAGCGTTGCTTTGATTCTTTCATGCATGTTTGAGAAATCTTTTAATCTCCATGGCAACCATTCAGCTGTGGAAAACGCCTGGTTGGACCTAGCCCCGCCTTCGAGGCGCAGCTCCGCCTCCAACCTGCAATTCCCAAGCTTGCGTCTCACAGAGCAGCGCCTTCGGAAGCTCCTTCAGACTAGCCAGCAGCAGTTAGCAGACACCTGGTGGAACTGCACATCAGCTGAGCTCTTTATAGGAGCTACTTCTCAGTACAACGCTGGTAAAACGTTGTGAAAGGGTTAGTAGAGGAGCGATGATGAGATGACTACCTGAAGGCAGAGTTTCAAAAAGAGCAGGAGTTTTCAAAGAAACAAAGGCCCAATTTCAAGGCGTTAAATTACAAAGTCAGATTTCTTCTGGTGTATTTCTTTTGATTTTGATAACAACTGAAGAATTAAACTGAAAGGGGGATACAAATTTTAGATTTCCCCTTTTGAATGCATAATTTCTTTCCACTTCATGATCACGCACCTCTTTGTGTTTTTGCATCCCATTAAAGTCCCCCAAAATACATTGAGGTCTTTGGTTGTAACATGAAGAAAAATGAAAAATCTCAAGCTGCCTGTATATTTTTGCAGAGCTCTGTGTTTGTAACAGATCCATAGATGTGTCTTTTTCTCTTCTCCGTGAAAGCAGAATTGATTTTATAAGTGAATCATCCTGAACCACATGAAACTAGAGCAGAATACAATCTGAATCTTTGAGCTTTAAAACCAGAGTGTGTGCCAGTGAGTGTGTGTGTAGATTAATGCCGTGCTGCTCATTAAAGCCCACAGACGGCCCCGCTGAGCGGCAGGTGGAAGGACGGCGAGGGCTGGCAAAAGTCTGACCGGAGCTGTGATGTTCCAGCACGATCTTATTGGTCAATGTTTGAACTTTTAAATTCAGCTGAAGCTCCTGGTTACATATCATCTGATTAAAAAAAAAAAAAAAAACGATATAAATATTGTTTGGCTGAAAGTGAGGAAGAGATGGAAAAACGATATTTACTGGCAGTTAAGTGGCAGCTGGTCCTGCTGGGGAAGGTCATCTGCCCAACTCAAGCTCCTCTGTTGTGTATTTGATTTTATCCAACTCAAACACTGACACATTAAAGAAGTATTACATCTAGTAGGATCAAAAAACAGATTTATTCCACAGCAACGACGACCATACATCCTAATCCTTTTGCATGGTTGGTAATCGCACTTTGACAAGTTGAAAATAAATCTGCTTAATGGAAATAAGCTAATTTTTTTTTTTTTAAAGAGTTGTCGCTAAAAAATGTTGATAGGATGAGGTGGTTTTCTTTTTTGGTGTTTCCATTCAAAAACTGTAATGGAAACTCCTTTTTTTTTTTGCATCACACAAGTCACATGATCTTGTGTGACGTTGCCACTGGCGCAAACCACGAAGAAGACAACAGGAAGTAGTTGGAGGATAATGTCGCAGAACGTTTATTAATGACTTGTCGTCTGAACAAACTTATTCACATGTGATTTTAATGGAAACACCACAATTGTGTGTTTTTGTTTGTTTTTGTTTTTTTACATAACCGAAACATTGACAAAGTTTAGTGCACATTAGTAATGGAAATGCAGCTGATGGGAGAATTCAAGAGTTGGGACTCACCTGGACAGGTCACCAGGTGTCCAACAGAGACAGCCCCCAGGCCCAGTTCAATGCCCAGTCAACTATTAACCTCGCTTCATCCGCCTTTACTGTCACTGTTCTTTGTAAAAGAAAAAAAGGTCTATTTAAAATAAAACAGCCAAGTAAAGCCTGGTGGCCCGCCAGGCTTATAATGGGGGTATACCATGCTGCGGACATCTTTCTGGCTCTTGTGGTCTTGAGGAAGATCGTGGCTGGTTTTTATGGCAGACGGCAGCGAAGCAGGGTGGTGTCCTGTCAGAACATCACCGAAACCACACAAAAAAAAACCTCGGTGCCACTCCGTATGAGGTAAAGAGGTAGTGAGGCCCAAGTGAGCCCTTCTCTTTAGGCAGTGGGAGGGTTAACAGATGGAGGTAGACAGACATTTCCTGTATCTTCTAGTGTCCCTCAAGGCTCTGTTCTTGGTCCCCCTCCTGTTTGTCAGAACGTATCCCCTTTTTCTTTCTAGAAATGTAATATTTTTTACCTTTACATGTGAGCTGTTACATTTGAAATTGTTAAACGTAGAAGGAGTTGCGTTAAAGATGTAAGATGTGGAACAGCACGAAAATGCGTAGCGGTGGTAAAGCCTCGTGTCCGTTGCAACCATCTGTCTCCTGTAACCAGAGACCTTCCACCCAGATCAGCTTCTCTCCTCTCACTCCTGATTACACCAGAAGGCCAACACTGTTCCCCTTCACCTGTTAATAATGCTTGTAGTTTTATTGCACTCCTCTGGATTATATATTAAAGAATTTTATGGCATTATAGGAACAACTCTCAGATTAGCTCCCCACGTCAGACGTCCAGGCTGCTTTTTAACACACTTTTAACTCTATCCCTAATTCATGCAACTCGGTGAGTTTGGGTTTTAATAGTTTCACTGTCCGTTGGTGGGTTTGATGGTTTCTGTCTCTGAATTCACATTTTCTCTCGAACGCCTACTCTGCAATCGAGACGTAGAGTAGGCGTAGGATTTATGTCTCCCATCCGGACTTTAAGTAGATGAAACGGAGCAGAAATGTTATTAATGGGTAATGTTTGTTTTTTTTTTATTATTTTTAAATCTTTGGCTAAAAAAAAAAACTGGAAAAGGACTGGATGTTTAAATATAAAAGAACAAGAGGGAGCAGCTGTTTCTCCATGAAAACACACAAACACACATTACTGCAGAGCAAAACGGCGCCTGAAACACGTTTCAGTTTAAAGTGAAAGCTGCAGCCTGCAGAGAACAGACCGTTCCTTCAGATCGATGCGACCGGTGACTGAAGCAGTGCGTAGAGTGTTACAGCTGCTAGAGCCGCCAGTCACGGCCCCGTTTGCCAGTGGATAGCGCTGACGTGCAGACCGTGATGTGAGGCGATTTAAAAACAAGAGACAAAATGACACATCTTTTATGTTTTCTTCAGTTTAGGCATCAGACACTGAGGTCAAATCTTTGTCCATCAGTGTAAAGAAATAAGGACTTAATGAAGTAAGTGCTAATAAGATCTCTGTTTGCAACACTTCTGTGTGATCATATGGTTTTGTGAATCACAGACACACAAAACGTCACACTGACTATCACAATAGTCATGTTTTTTTAAACATGCTTTTTGCTTTTCTTTAAATAGCATCAGCTTCCTTGCCTGCAATGAAAGTTGAATTTGTCTCTGCTGAAGCCTGTCACAATAACAGTTTGCTGGACAATAAATTATCCCAGTAATTATTACGATAAACGATAACGTTGTAGCTTCGACGCCATTTTCCGTTATTTTTATGATAAAAGCATAATAATGCAAGTTTACCTTCTCAAAGACCAATAAACAATTAATGCTGGAATTTGAAATATCTAAAGTAAAACCCTAACAACAAAAAAACGACAAATGCAGCAAAAATAAAAACCTAAAACAACCAACACCATAAATAAAATTATCATGTCTCTGTAAACAAAATTGCCCTTCTAAAAAATATCAGTCATCAGAATGGAAATTATTGAGCATCATACCAAGGGTTGTAATAGTTTTGGGTTTTTAATTACAGTGTAATTTTATTTCATTTTGACTTTTTGTTTGTATAATTAATTTTGCTTTAATTAGTTTTTAGTGTGTTTGTTAGTTTTCATTTATTAGTTGAATACAATTTAATTTTAGTTTTTATTAGTTGTATTAGTAGTTTGGTTTTTCCATATGTCAGATTGTATTGTATTGTGTTGTGATTATGTATACATCGGTTGGATAATGAATACTCAACCAAAAGTTATTAAATATTGTTGAACGATCGGCAGACTGATGTTTTCTCCCAGCTGTTTCTGTTGCCGTTTTGCAGACGAGCTGAAGTTCAGCTCGAAAGGCTAATAAATAGATTCATAAACAAAAAAAAATCAAAGGATATTATATTTAGAATTTCATTTCTTTAGTTTTATAAACACACGATGTATTTCTAATTGGTTCTAGTTTGTTTTTGTTCAGAAATGTTTTCTCATTTTCAGTTTTTGTTATTTTGTTAGTTTTAGTTCACGATCATAAACTTGATCATGCAATTAACTGATTATTGCGGCAGGCTTAGTACGCAGCTTACCAAACTAAACAGGGAAAATCTCCTTTATGCTTTGAATTTTATCACTTTTTTGTGATTTAAGCTGCAGAAATCCACTTCCTGTGGATCCAGACTGCAGACAAACGGGATCTCTTTACCCAGTTGGTGCAACATGGCGTCTTGTTACGACATTTCCACCAGGAGAAGGCTCCATGTGTCCGGCGTGGCGCCTAACCTTTTCTGTGAGGGTCTCATTAATCATGCAGTGTGACTCTGCAGCATCTCTTCCTGGCGGTGCCTGGCTGTACAGATGCTGATGCAGTGTGTGTGAACGTGGCCCTGAGCCAGGCTCCGCCCCGCCACTCTCTGCTCTCTCTGCCTTTAGTTAATGAGACACGAGGAAGAGGAGGGATGTAAAGAGGATGAAGAGGGAGATCTGGGGGGGAGGGAACGGCAGGAGGAAGAGGGAGTGGCCCAAGGGACTGAGGAGGAAGTGGAGATGGAGGAGGGAGTGGTTCAGCTGGAGATGGGAGGGAGTCCATGAGCTTGCAGTTAGGGAAAGTGACCGGCTGACTGAGCGTCTGTTCGCTCTCTGGACTGACTGACCGACTGACAGGAGGAGTGACCAGAAAATCGCCGTAGGCCGGATGGCAGGTAGGCAGCTCCACCTTCATCCTCATCCTCAATTCACAGCATGGATATTTCACCACCTTCAATTTTCCGATTACCCCGTGGCCTGCACCGGCCTCCATCACTCAGCGCTTCATCGGCCGTATCGTTCCGCCTGTCTTCCCCCCCCACCTCGCTCTCTCTCTCCATTCCCTTTCTTTTGTCTCCCAGCTCCCCTCATTCCCTGCTTCCTGAATCCAGCCATGTGTCTGAATCAGCTTCACGTCAGCTGACTCTTAAGCACCTCTACCGTGTTGTTGAAATGGAAGTCCTACAGAAAGGGAAGTTGGTGCACGCGAGTTCTGTTGGCTGCTGAATATGAAGTCGATGTGACCTCTGGTTAGCTGGGACAGTAATGCAATACCACTGACTTGCACCCGCTGTGACTCTTGTGTGTTTTATGGTATTTGAAGGACAAAGATGAACGGTATCGATGCTGCAGCTCCTCTAAACAGATGGTGGATATGAAGGTGAACTCTGCTGCTTTCGTCTTGTTTTCTTCTGAACCTGTAAGAAACGAGACATTACCTCATAAACACGAGTTTACACATAGAAAACTGAAAGATTTTGAACAGATTTCAATCAGAAAATCTGTTCCAACACAAAATGCTAATTAATTTACAGAAGGAATAAAGCCTCTGTCTGAACCAGCCAGATTAGAGCAGATATGACCTCAGAAACACAAGTTTGCGCATAGGAAACTGTCAGTTTGAACAACTTCATACCAAAGATAATCTGAGCTAATATAGAATGCTATTTAATTTACAAAAGAAATAAAACATCTGTCTGAACCAACCAGTTCCCATGTAAAAGAAAAAAAAAACAACATAATTCCCAACCTAAACCTTATAACTGGGTGTGTAACCTTTGGGAATAACTCTCAATCACTGATTTCTGGCCCCACTTTTCCTTGCAGAATTGATTTTGCTCAGCCACACGGGTGAATTTTTGAGCATAAGTCCAAGATTAAGGTCATGCTGCTGCAAATTGTGTCCAGTCCCAAGATGAAAACAACTTCCAAGCCACAAAAATACACAATCTCATCTTGTCCCCAAGACATTTGGGAAAATATTCTGTGGACAGACCCTGTTAGGTGTGGTGTAAAATTACACTGCGAAAACACAATATCTTATTTTCATCTACTTTCTGATGCAAATACTTTTGTTCACCTGAAATAAGACAAAACTAATTTACAAGTGACTTTTCAGCAAGAAATATCAGCTGGTTTTAAGTAAATAATTGCAAGTTCCACTTACAACCCTTAGACCTTATTATGTAAAATTGACTTTATTAAACTTTACGTCATGTCTTAATGTTTTCTGTTATCAAAAACATACCTGGTGTCTTGTTTTGATTGTTTTATGCTTGTTTGAGCAACCCAATTGGATCTCCCCTGGCAACCATTCTGGTGCCTAAACGCTTGCGCTTACCGAGCGCCGCCTTCCACTCAGCTCCTCTAGACTAGCGGCAGCAGCAACTGACAAACACCTGGTTGCAGTACATGCAACCTACGTCTCATCCAACGCTCCTAAAAACATCTGTAAACGGCATAATGAGGAGCACTGTTGTGGTGATGTGTTGAAAAGAGCAGGAGCTTCTTAAAGAGACAGAGGCCCAATTTCAAGACCTCAAATTACAAATTTAAACTTCTTTTAAGTTATTTTTTTTTTATAGCTAAAGCATTTTAGTAACAACAGAAGGTATCATAGTTACTTGGTTGTGCTATAAAATGGCACCACGTGCCTGGAAAATACATAATGCTGCCCTTTTAAGCTCAAGCACATTTGAGCAGCAACACAATAATGATGCAAAGCTAATTAGCGAGTCCAGCTGACGACTCTCACAAAACAGAAATGAAAGCTCTGGAGTGGTACACTCAAAGTCCAGACCTAAATGTCATTGAAATAATAAGATATGAGCTGCAACAGGCTAAATAATAATTCCTCCAATCAAGAGTGGGCTTTGATCCCTTCACAGTGTAAAACATTAATAGCCAGTTATCATAATTGCATGGTGGAGATCGTTCCTTTCACAACCACTTTTTAGATTTAGGGGGAAATTAATATTTCACATCCAGCCAGAAGCTTCAGTTTTTGGTGCCACTGGATGCCTTCTGTCTTTAAAGTATGCAGTTCGTTACTAACAGGTTTTATTAACTGCATCATGACATCGAGACATTTTCACGCACCCAGTTGATTAAATCTGAAATGTGCTTAAACTGCATCAGGCTGAGTTTTAAATCTCGGATCTTTTCTCTATTGCTGCTCTAAAACACATTTTACTCAGTTTTTACTGCTGTATATTAAAGGTAATGCTTGTGTAGTTTAAATTGTTTCACGGTATTTTCACGCTGAACTGATGAGAACAGACTTTCATGGCGATTTGTTTTTACATTCTGTGCTTGGCGAAGGCTACATTTCAGCTGAAACCAGTTGGTTCTTGGCGCCCTGTGATACTGAAACAAACCCTGTCTCACCTTGTTTGCCGTGTGCCGCCTGTGTGTCTAATTTTTACTGCAGCCTAGATAAACATGACGTTTCTCTTCACATTTCTCACTCATGATCTCCTCCCACCAACATTCTGTCCACTTCCTCGTCAGTTTCATTTCATTTTCATAAAATGGTGGTTTTTCTTGTTTCTAACTCCACCAGAAACCTTGAGCAAAGAAGGACGCGATTAATCGGATTTTCCACATAATTTTTTTTTGTGGTGTTTCTGGATGTAATTTGTGGGATAAATGACAAATAAGTCACTCTGAAAATTAATAAAAGATGTTTCTCTTTAAACCAGTAGCTATTTAAAACCTTAACCAACGCCTCCTGCTAGGAACGAAGTGAGCGCTTGATGAGAACTTAATATAATTCAGCATTATTCTGTTTACTAGCTCCGCCAGAAACGGTTTGGAAACAGACGGATTTAATTGGACATTCAACTTAATTTGTGGTGTCTGTTGATGTAATTTGTGAAATAAATGACAAACGGGTCACTCGGAAAGTAAATAAGGTATTTCTCCTTCAACTGGTAGCTGTTTAAACCTTTATTCGAAGCCTCCTATTAAAAACAAACTGAAAGTGTGATGAGAAGTAAAGATAATGCAGCGTTATTCTGGTCACTTTTGCCATGCAAATCTCCCCTGAGGCTGATAATTGCATGTAAATCAGAAGTTTGATTTCCCTGCAGCCTTTTCCTGCCTCATTTGACAGTGAAATGTGTTACTGTAGAAGCAACAGAGCTGCATACGTTGCTCTGAGGTAATGCAGTGGCGAAAATAATTAACTCCACATTATGGTTTTATATAAATCGAGATTCTGTCTTTATTAGCATTTTTATCTTTGTTTTGTTAATTGTGCGGCTAACCCAGTTGAATAGGAAGGTTTTTTTAATTATTTACCTTAATGTATGTAGTCCACTGAAAGAACATTCCTGCAACTTTTCAATCAGGTTCAGTTCTGGACTTTGACTAGACCATTTCAACAGCCTTACCAAATGCTTTTTCTTGGTAGAACATATTTATAGACAAGGTATTTTTGTTTAAATTAGAAATGTACATATTGATTTCTTCTACAGCTGTGACTTTATTACCGCTCTGAAAATGTTGCTCTTTCAACAAATGCTCTCCTTTTGAGTATGTAAATTAGTTGATTATTTCAATAATCAATTGATCTGATTAATTGTTTCAGTCACAAAATGACCTATAAAGTGTTGCAGATTATGAAATGCATTTCTTTTTATTTCTGGATTTTGTTTAACAGAAAAGAAAACTGGTTTTGCACAAGATTTTTTTTTTTTTTTCAAATAAGGCTTCAACTGAAAGTTATTTGCAAAAATAATAACACAAAAACCATGTATTTTTTGCAGTTTAAGTACTTTCGTGTTATGCCAGAATTGTCTTTGTGTTTATATGTAAAGTAAAATGTTTTTTGGTTCGTAGCAGGCTGTAATCCGGCAATGTGGGTCAGATGAATAATCTCCAGCTTTCAGCGCTGCCTGCCATGCTTTGGATGATGGCGGATGATTGTGCTGGAATGGGTTTAAAATAAGAGCGGCAAAGTGAAAGACGGTTAGGTTAGTACAATCAACGTCACCTGGAAACTAATTAATATTTAATGGCAGAAGCATAACATCACTTTTTCAGTGAGATTTTAGAAAAATCTATTAATCTGGTCGATGTATTCTGTCGTCTATCTGCTGGTCCTTGCAGAGAACCAGTTACCCCTACAGCTATGAATTTGGACTGTGAGATGAAGCTGGAAATAACACCTGCATGCACAAGGAGAACATTCAAACTTCATCTCGAGAAATGTTCCCTGATTTCAAAACTTTGGCTGAAGTAGTGCTTGTAATTCCAGTTTCCAGTGTGGCAGTGGAGCGCAGATTTGTCCTCTGGATCATTATAACCTTGAGATGTTTGATTACGCACAAGTTGATGATCAATTCAGGTGATCAATCAGCTCAGGAGATAGTTGTTAGTTACTGAAGCTACAATCAGTGGTAGTTTTCGCTGAAGATACAAATTTACATGTATCCATATGCTTTATGTGGATTTTCTTCTCTGCTTGTTGAATATTAAACTAAATTAAAATTAAATGCAATTAAATATGTCATCATTTTATTTTATTTTTTAAGTTTAACCTGTGGATGAAACTAACACTGTGCTGTAGGTTTTCTTTTCCTCTGAAGTATCTGGAAACTTGTCAGAATAAAGCGCGTCATGAACCTTTGAGATTTTACATAAACATAAAAATCTGGTTTCATCGACCAGAAAATTGAAACTGGGCCATCATTTGAGTTAATTTTAGCTTGTTAAGGTAATGATCACCTGTTAGAGCCTTCGTACGTTTTGCTCATACGAATGAGTCAAAGTCTTCTGAAGAGAAATGTTGAGAGCACAAATAAGTCCTTTGGAAGTGGTGTTCGGCTCCGGCTGTCTCCCACTGTGCTCTTGTGTGAGAAGCGATCCAGATTCTTCTTCTTTTTCTCTTTTTCTTTTTTTATTACAGCCACAGTGACACAGTGTGGCATTATCTAAAATTACACCAGTCAAATGCAATATGATAAACAACAACCCCGGTAAAATTAGCCTTCCTGCATTTACTCTGTAGATTCTAGTACCGAATGTACCATCATGCGTCATCAACCCATCGATGAGAAAATGGCGACCTCCATGGGTGAAAATTAAAACAAAAGATGTAAATTTTTGAAGTAATTATGAGTTTTGGTGCATCACAGACAACATTTTTTTAGTTAATTGGAAAATTACAACATATTTAGGCCAACGTGTTGAACTAATCCTGGATCACTTTAAGACTGGTTCACACTGTGCCTTAACAACACACACAACATTTTCTCGCATTAACCTAGTTCACTTAAATTTTTAATTCAGGAAGGAAACAAAGCATTGTTTTGTTTCTGCAGCTGCGACTCGGATCGTTTTCCCGTCCTTCCTCCTCCAGCCTGTCAGTTTAAACTGGTGTTGGTTTACTTTGATTGTCTTTCCTTCTTTATGTCTGGTTCAGACTCACTCTCCCTAAATAATTCAAACTGGTTCATCTGTGGAAACTCCTCTAGCCAAAAAGGATGATTTTATTTAATTTAAAGCGTTTGTTTTTGCTTTTATGTTCGTCTTTATCGTTGTCCAGTGTGAAGCCACCATTATATGTTCACTTCTGCACTTCCTCCTCCTCCTCCTCATTTTTGCCACAGTTTTGATGAAAGCATGATTTATTTTTGATCCATTTCCTTCCAGATGACACGGTGTCGGCCAGCAGCAACATGGACATGGAGGACAGAGTGTCCCACCTGGAGCAGAGGCTGCAGCTGCAGGAGGACGAGATCCAGCTGCTGAAGGCGGCTCTGGCCGACGCTCTGCGTCGCCTCGGTTACTGCGAGGAGCAGAGCCAGGGGCCACATGCAGGGGGCGCTCATGCTGGCAGGAGGCCGCTTGCTGCTGCCGCTTCAACGCCGCCTACCAAGGGTAAAGACTTTGCTTTTTCACTAACTTGTGATTTAATCTCTGAAAATGTGCAACAAGAAAAGGCCTCCCAGTAGCAACAAGCGTTCAACTGAACTAATTAAACGTTAACAGCTGCATATTTGGTATAAAATTTGATTTACCTAAAAGTATAAATTTTGTTTTTGGTAAGTTATTTAAAAGCGGCAAAATGTAAATTTTTAATAAAGGACTTTTTAAACGGGTCCCTGTTGACATATTATCATTATCGTACAAAGTAAGTTAACATTTGAAGCATTTCTTTGGACTTAAAGGGGCAGAATCATGTAAAATCAACTTCTTTGAGCTTTACATCTTGTTATAATAATATTCCCTCATCAAAACACACCTGGAGTTGCTTTGATTCTTTCATCCATGTTTTATCTCCATGGCAACCATTGCAAAACGCTTGGGCGGACCTAGCGCCGCCTTCGAGATGCTGCTCCTCCTCGTAGCTGCAGTTCCCAAACTTCCAGACTCTGAGACTTCCCCACTCAGCTCCTTCAGACTAGCCAGCAGCAATTAGCAAACACCTGGTGCAGAGCTCATTATAGGAGCTACTTCTCTGTGAAACACTGGTAAAAATGTTGTGAAAGGGTTAATAGAGGAGCCATGTTTTGATGACTAACTGAAGGCGGAGCTTCAGAAACAGCAGGAGTTTCTTAAAGAAACAGAGACCCAATTTCTAGGTGTTGAATTACAAAGTAAAATTACTTTTAAGTATTATTTGATATATATAGTATTTTTTTAAACAACTGAAGTTAACATATTATGTTATAAAATGTTGCTATGTACCTGGAAAATACGTAATATAGCCCCTTTAATTCCCCTTATGTCCTTTCATGAGGGGGAAACAGTGTTTCCATTTATGAAGAACATAATAAAAAAAACCTTTTCAGATTCAGTCTCAGTATTACAGCTTCTTTGTTTCTTCTGAGTCATTTTTCAGCCTGTTTTGAAAGAAAACTCCCACTATTAAACCAGACTAAAGATGCTGCCTTGTTTCTTTCATGCATTTCCGTTTTCTACATAATTTCTAAATAATCCATCACTGCTGCAGCTGAAACTGTTATTTTTCTGAGCCGGTTAACGATGCTCGGAGGTTTTTAAGACGAGTTGTTCAATGTGTCGCCTTCCAGTGCGTCAGCTCCTGCAGGCTCTTCCCTCCAGGCCTCTGAGTAACGGCTACGTCCAACAGAAACGCCTCCTCTCCTCGCCGTCGTCGCCAAAGAAAGAGGTGCTGCAGTCCATCAAGAGGTAGGATGGGGCTTTAGCTAGGCCAAAAGGCTCCGCGTGGGTTCTCAAGTTTTTGAATTATCCAGAAAAATTAAAATGCAGCATTTGGAAAAGAAAAAAACTGTTTGTTTATACAGTTCTTTCCAGAAAAAAAAGCATTGTTTTTTTTTCTACCTTTCTTTCTTTAATTCTATTTTTCTTTCTTGTATCTTTTTTGTTACTTTGTTTTTGTCTTTGTTCCTGCTTTGTATCTTTTTTAAATATTTTCTCTTTGTATCTTTTTTCACTTTATTTCTCCCTTTCTTGTCGTATCTTCCATTCTTTGTTTCTTTCTTTCTTCCTCTCTTGCTTTCTTTTCCATATTAACAGCACATTTGATTGTGATTTACTTTCATTATGAATTTAAAGAATAAAAATGTGTGTTTTTACTAAGACACTAAGCCGTTTTAAATCAAATTCAAATCAATCAAATTTTATTTGTATAGCACATTTCAGCAACAAGGCATTTCAAAGTGCTTTACATCATAAACATAAAAACA
>CAEGAE010053235.1:0-47101 GCA_903067095.1 Girardinus metallicus
CCGTGTTCAGTCTATCCGCTCACCTGTATAAATACTCCCGCAGCCTCTTCCCAATGTTCAGTTGCCGTAACTCCAGGCATCGCCGGTCATTTTAAAGATGCTTATTGGTCCCCCAAAATGATGAAAACCCGGGCATTATCATAAATCGATAAAATCCCCCCTGGCCGAACGTAAAGATGGGACGTTATGCCGCTAAAACTTAGCTTTCGTCAACAACTCAGAGGCGGAAGTGAGAGCGCTGTGCAACGCAAGTAATGTTCCTGCCGGAACACGGTGCGCTAAATAATAAAACATAAATTAACAAAGCTTCGAGGCAGGTAAATTTTCCTCGAGGAATTTTAATAATCGAGGTACTCTAATCAATCGAGGAATCGTTTCAGCCCTAGAAGCCATAGCTACAACCAGTAGGCATCCTTGCTCATTACAAGTTCAGTCTGCTTTGACAAGAATTAGGAATGGGATGGTTAATGGGTGCCAGAGGAAGTGTTGCACAGATCAGAGTTTTCACTGACTGGATCAAGACAGACTTTGTTCCTCTTCACCCCTACACCCCATTCCATTTATATTATGCTATGTTTTCTATGTTTGAAAAAAAGGAAACAGCAATAAATAATTATAACCATAATAGTCAATATTATATTGTTTTATCAATTTTCTGGTTAGAAAAAAAGACAGTTGGATTTTCTTTTTAATATTTGAGCAAACACTTTGATAACCTAAAGCTATTGTAAAACCATGCCTAGTCCCACTCCTAAATAATGCAGTGGTGCACCTCAATTTATTGCTCCCTCAATGATAAAACATATTGTATAACTTTATGGAACGAGATAAGCAGGACACATGGTCTTAGTGCAATAAAAATATTGATGGGGGCTGTAAATGTCATCATGCTATCAGATAGATGACAAATTCT
The DNA here is from genome assembly GCA_903067095.1 of Girardinus metallicus. Taxonomy (NCBI): domain Eukaryota; kingdom Metazoa; phylum Chordata; class Actinopteri; order Cyprinodontiformes; family Poeciliidae; genus Girardinus; species Girardinus metallicus. The sequence continues at coordinate 914 of CAEGAE010053235.1, forward strand.
GTGTTATTTTCTACATTGAGTCAGAGATCAGATGAGGCAGCCCTTAAATATTAGTTCTCCTTGACTCGTATTTCCTAGATTCCTTTCTTGACTACTTCCTCTCATCTTCCGGAGTTCCTATCACCAATTTCTGAGGCATTTCCTGATGTGACACAATCCTTGCCAGGAATCTGCATTGTTCGCAAAAGATGCGTTTTCAGAGAAGGCATGTGGTGGAACAGAAGAAAGGCACTAAAACTGTGGGACAGGATCAGCTGAAGACAGAAGCTACAGGTCTGTTTCAACGTATCATGAAGAAGGTGGGGCTTTCCAACAAAGATGGCAGCAGGTATGCGGAGAGAAACCCACTGGAACTACAGCAGAACAGACACTATTTACACGTTTTTATGTCCAGCCAACATAATCCAGAGCTTCATTGTACGGAAATGCCCTCAACAGGTTCACAATAGGAAAATGGGTCAGTGAGAAGAACCAGCACAGGATCTCAGAGTTGTGTCAAAACTGACTCCTTCCTACCACTTGTCTCACATCTGTGATGAAGCCCAGATATACCCAGCTATTGAGATTTTAGTTCCTTTTCTTTTACTAGAAGCAAAGGGGGAAGCAAAGACTTGTTTTTGTTTACTGATGTATATCAGATTGCGTTTGTGTCTGAATCACGGCAGATACTACAGAAAAGACTTGCGCAAGATCTAGAAGTCTGTAATTTAACACCGTTTGGTAGAGTTTTTTTCCCTCCCTTTACCTCACTGAACACTCCCACGGGAGAGTTGGAGTATGAGTAATGCAATTGCCGACAGTCTTCCTGGTTCCGTACCTTAAAGGAACAGACACCTTTTTTTTTTTTTTTTTACACCTCCAACAGAGGAGAAAGACTAAATTTAGGCAGAGTGCTCACAGCTAAAAAATTCATTCAATAGCAGTTCATGACAAAGCTTTGCAACTAATTCACAATCTCCAGGCTTCACATTTGACATAAAATCTCATTATGATCTACATGTGGAACCTCTAACTTGTGTCAGTTTCACAAATGTAATTGAAGCTTGAGAGTAGTTGAGAAAATACCAAGGCATCCAGCACCCTTGTTGCTTCATTTCTGACCATGCTTGTCTCCACCACAAGACTGGTAAGTGGAAAAGAGAACCTCATGCATGCCAAACCTATGTCTCGATGGAAACTAAAGCTACAAAAAAAACACCCTCCGCACTTAGTACTTTTATAACTTCAACATGAACTGGTATATTACAATTTGTGTGCAGATGCAGTGCAAAAAGGGGGAGAAGAAAAAAAACAAACAAAAAAAAAAATAGCAGCTAAGCTAATATCCAGTTTGTAAAGAAGAAGATTTAAAGGAATAACCCTGATTAAAATGCATCTTACTGCTTAATAAGTATGCTTTGTAAAAAACAAGACTATTCTAGCACTGCATCAGAAGTAATAATAGAAAATTAACTATGTCTGTCACTGTTGGAAATAATGCGCTTATTCATCAACAGGTTTTGGCATAATGGGCAGATTATACATAGCAGTGAGATATAAAAAAAAAAAATGCAGAAGATTATTGAAAAACAGCTAATAAGAGGCACTTATTGGTAAACTACATCACAAGTTTAACACAGTAATTGTCAAGCTTTATTTCTTGAAGTTACAGAAGTTTAACGTCTTATTGTACTTTGAGCTGAAGTGGTTAAAGAAATCACTGAAAACAATTTATAAAACCAAAAATACAACCTTTTCCAGCATATTTAGATATATTGAGATTTCATACCAATTTTACTAATACTGAAAAAAAATCTATTATAAATAAGAGTCTCTTATTTATAATAGATAAATTATATTTATTATATCAGATTTTTCTGCAAAACATAAATTTTATTTTTTGAAGACGACCAAATTAAGACACACACAGATTTATTCCTACCTAAAAATTAAAATCCCACAGTGGTGTTTCCCATCAAACATACTTATAACAATTTTAAAGGAAGGTTGCCCTGTTTAAACCTCATATCTGTAGTTTGGTAGGCTCTTGACTGTTAAAGTGAGAACCAACACCACGGTGAGATCCACAGATCAGTCCTTAAGATTTTAGCAGTGTAGGAGTCTGACAAGTGATTTAAATGCGTCTCAAAAGAATCAGAAATCATCATTTTAGCTAGACGGAAAACAGTCTACAAGTGGAGGACATTTGAAATAAATTAAATAAAACAAATATCTGTCTTCTATTACTCTGGGATCTCATCAAAGGCTTTCTTGTAGAAACCTCAACTTGTAAAACCTACAACTTGAAATCCAGCCAGATTCAAGTGATTGTCCTGTGAGCAGTCATCATGCAAGATCTTGACTCTCCAAAACTTTGGAGTATTCTGACAGGAAGAGGTCTGCCAGACTTGGAGCAGCTACAGAGTAACATGTCAAGTTTCTGTACTCCCTTTCAGCTTGACTTTCTTGCAACTGCATTCATCCTTCAGTCGAGCCGCCCACTTTGTGAATGCGCCTTAATGGACAGAAAGCATCTCTATTCTGTAAATGTACAACTTCTGCACATGATTCTACTAAACGTCCACATTCCCACTCAAAGAACTCTCTGACTCGCTGTCATTCTTTAAATCCCTGCTGGACGCGCTACTGGCATTTGCGCCATCTCTTTATTTATTTATTTAATTTGAAATTTTTTATCTTTTAAATGTACTATTTTTGTTTTTGTGAGGTGACCTTGTGCCCTGAAAGCACATTTTACATAAAATATAGAATTATTATTAGAAATATTCATACTGCTACAAACAAGGACATTGCCATGGCTACCGCTTCAAGTGGTGGCCGACTTCCCGGTATTTATGCTAATTTACATATATATTTATGGGTGGCGACAGGGCGGACCAGCAGCTGCGCTCCAGTTCCCGCAAATTAGGATTTATAAAGAAAAGGTGCGCAGCCATGTGCGTGCGCACGGCTTTATGCATCTGATTTTTTTTGTGCGCCACACTTTTCTAAATTTTTCCATATGACAAGTTTTAGTGTGAAAACTGCACACTCTGTTATGCATGAAGCCCCAGGCCTTTAAGGCTCTAACCATAAAAACCTGGAGATAAAGCTCCTGGTTATACTAAAACCCACTTGCTACTAAGATCTTTGAGTTTCTCACTGGCCCCACATTGCACATTTAACTGGGTTTTCGGTTCTGAATCTTGGCTTGGTCCACTTTGTCAATTGACTTGGTTTGGCTTTTTGCTTCACACTATACAACGCCTGCACATTCAGTCTCTGTCATGAGGATGCCAGTGTCCTCATGTACCCACTGACTTGCATCCAAGGGGTTAAACATCCACACCTGTCAACACCAATGCTCACACCTCACATTTAAAAGGATTTTTGGCCAATTGATTTTGGCTGAACTTAAGTTTAAGAAAATGCATCTAATTGGCTACAAAAATTGGCGCACATCTTCTTCTGTCATTACCTTACAGGCCTGTTCTGTTTGGTCTTATGATGGTCTGTCTTTCTGCCATTGTTTAAATAAAGCTCAAAATGGCATGGTGTGACAGTGTGTCTCATCCCTACTACTATGCAGACAGAAGAGGTCGTCGGTAATCAAGAAAATTTTAGACTCTCGCAGAAAGTAGTGTGTTGCTTACTATATTTACTCTGACAGACACTGGGTGTTGCTGCCGTTTCTCAAATTTCTGGGAAAGTTTAGTGTCAGCTGTTGTACTACCACAGCACGAAGCATCAAGGCTCATCGGCATCCTTACCCTTTTCAGCTTTGCCGTTCTTCTGCCCCACAGTTCAGTACAAATGAACAATGTTTTTAACCTTATCAGCTGATGAGGATTGTAAAGGTTTTTTTTTTCTATGAGTAGTTTTAAACTTCCAGCAACCACCTACAGATTTGATTCTCAACCATTATTGTTACGCAATGTGTCGGATTACCAAAAAGGTAAATGTCAAACTGGTTTTCACTATAAAGGCGTCCTAGGGAATGTAATGCAACCTGTTGCGGTACAAAGCACAATGATGCAGCAATTTGGCAAGGGATGCGAAAATAATTTATGTTGCAAAAAAAAAAAAAAAAATCAGTGAAGCAAAAAGGACAAGTAACCATCTAAAGAATTATGACTATATTTTTAGTTTTGTGAATACAAATTGTAGGATATTAACTTAGCCCACAGAGGTAACTGCTCCTGAATATCCTAAAATCTCTTGGGTAATTATTCATATAAACTACTTTTAACAAAGAAGGCCATCAAAGCCAATTAAGCATTACAGAAAAACAGAAAATGAAAGAAAAAAGAAAATAAACCCTGAAGCTGTTCAAACCTTGTGCCACTACCCATCATGTATGATGCCCTGTGTTTGTTCGCCACTTTACTCTGCCTGTATAGTCAGATCAACAACAAAACATCAGTAACTCCACTCATGTCAAAAGCAACCTAAATTTCAGAAATTCAGTAGCCTGATATCTATTCAAACATCAGTGATTCAAAACGCAAGTAAGCTCAGACAAGAATGATGCAGACAATAGGGAAAGAGTCAAAGTGCCTGAAAAAAAAACCCTGATTTTATTTAGAGAAACTATTACTTTTACACCAAGGCTGTTTTATAAAAAAAAAAAAAACTACTGAATTTTTCTTAGTTTTTATTATTTCTCAGAGAAGACAATGGGCATGGCCGTGTGTGATCTAATCAAATGATTGTGTCTGAACCACAGTGGCCGTTTAAATTATTTCATTATGCACTGCAACACAGAACATATTAGATCACTAAGAATGAAACTGGAGATGCGTCAATCAGAGATGGAAGGCAGCTGATCCTTCTTCAATAAGAGAGCTACTCTACACCAGGCATCCTCAAATAAAAGGCCAGTGTCCTGAAACTTTTAGATGCGTCCAACACGCCTCAAATGGCTGAGTTCCCTCAGTGCAGTCAAGTTCTCCATAGACCAGCTAGTTACTTGATTATCTGACTCATGTGTGTTGAAGCAGTGATACATCTAAAACCTACAGGACACTGACATGCTTTCAGAAACATATCAGTATTTTTAAGCTCTAAAGTAATTTTTTGTTCTATTTGGTTTACATTGTGAAATGGTCTGTGTGCATAAATCATGTAAATGTAAGCGTCTCTCTTACCTCGTCGTTCAGTCTCCTCGTCACCATTCTCAAACACATCATCATAGTCATTGTCTTCCTGGGCGGTGGTGAACCGGTAGCCCCTCTTCTTCAGCACGTGGCAGACCACCACCCCGATAAGGCCCACAAAGAAGAAAGCCAGCACTAAGGCAAAAGCTAAATAGTTTGAGCCAGTTCCTTCAGCCTCTCTACCAGTATTTGTGGTGTTCGCTGTGAAAAAGTAGAGGAGAGGGGGGGAATTGGGATTTTAAAGCAGAGAATTACAAGACAAAGCAAGAAGCGAGACACACATGAATTCAACACATCTGACAGATTTTACCTACAAGCTCAGATTTTTTTTTTTTATCCTTCAACTCTCCAAATCTTTACCGAGAGTGAAAGACCAGACCTGTGCTTTCAAATCCAGTTTACATGAAGCTCGGAATGTTTGTACAGTTGTAACCACATGTTTAAACACACTACATACAAAGACAAGTTTTTCCCCTCACCGTCAGACATTAAATCAGACTAAAATTTGTCATTTAGGTCAGTTAGGATTACCAAAACCATTTCTATTTGTAAAAAGCTTTTAATACTGAAGCTTCTCCTCGTCTCCGCTTGAATGTTCCAATTTTATTGAAAAACAGTGAAAGATGATTGTAAAAAAAATACAAACGTAATTTACGTTCATTAGGCAGTGTTCTAAATTGCACAGCTGGCGGGTCCGTCAGCCAGTCCTCTCGCAAAGGGAGACAGTGGCTAATATTCAGACCTTTGAAGAGGTAGATAAGATTGTAGGATAAGATCAGTTCCACAAGTATGGGCTGATTAAGCAAAACGAGGTCGATCAATCGGTTCACCCAGTTTTACGATCATGGCCTCAAAGCCCACGCAGAACGCCTTTAAGTTGTCTGCTTCCTTTATTTGACATGTTCAGATTATCTCTGTCCTAACGTGCCACATTGCAGATGAGCAAAGACAAATTCAAACAAACCAAAATGGCGGTAAAATAACTTAAAATTTTATTGTAAAATAGATTCCACAAATTAGGATGAATATTTTGGCTCTTAAGTTCAGTAACCACAGTGTAGTCTGTCAGCCAGCGGTGAACACCGCTGTGGCTCCTAATGCATACGAGTCACGTGAGCAAAACCAGCAAAAACACACAAGGGGGCTTTTGTCTGCTTTCCTGTCCATAACAGTGAATGGATGGCATTAGTGAAAGTCAGGGGGAAACAAAGACTAGGTTGGCGCTCACAATTCAGACCAATATCAATCAATAATTCCAAGATCCTGACTCTGCATTTAATTTGAGAAGTGCCAGAGCACAACATTTAGATATTATACTGTCCCACTACCCACTCATGTGGCCTCTTCCATTGTCCCGGCCTCTTGCTGCATCAGACTGAACACACTGAACATTGTCTGCTCACTGACCGTCTTGTGACCAAATGTCTCCATGAGCTTTTGTGAAGAAATGAGTAGCTCGCAGTATGCAGGCTGTTCAGGCACGACCCTTAAAGTGCCCAACAATCACAGATCAGTTAGAGCAATAAAACCATGACAACAGACATGGGACACTGGATGTGAGGGGTATTTACAGAGGACTTAGAGCCGAGCCGAAATAAACCTAGACCCTGTGAGACAGCCAAAACAAAAAAGGTGACAGGTGGCGAGTCATAGAATATTAACCTAGAGCTACCTACCAACATTGTAAATTAAAGGATGTCCAACTCTGTGACTTTTCAGTTACACTGATTAATTTGACTCATTTTTCTGCTTTCCAGAATGTAATGTCCAGCTACACAAAGTCAAATATTCTCCTTTAATGGGACTCTTTAAAAGACTAATAAGAAGATGGTCTCATCACATTTAACTTTCATAATTTAAAATTTATGAAAAGGAAAAAAAAATATATATATATATATATATAGATATATACAGAATCTTCTTTCATCAGCTGTTAATGACTAATACTAATGCAAAAGAAGCCAGCAAGTGATCAGAGTCAACTAATATTCCTTTTATAATGTCTGATCAAGAAAATACTGATAACATTTTACTTCCCTTGTTGCTTATTAAATACACAAAACTGTTCAACTTGGTCCAACAACTTCACTCTTTTAATGATGGAAGAAAATGCTGAAGTCAATCTCCCAGAAATACGCAAAAAGAGGCTTTGCTGCAAAAAAAATTACCGATTTTTTAAAATTTTTTATACACATCAGCAAGTTGAAACAAGCCATGTATAAATCCAGAAAATATTGGAAATCCCCTTTTCAAGCTGATAGTAGAACTACTTATGACAGAAAAAAAATGTCTCAACCCTGCAGGCTGCATGTTTCGTAACGGCTGTGGCAAGAGAATGTCACATTTTTTTTGTAAAATATTTACATGTATGTCTCTACACCAAGCAACCTGAGATTAAATCAGTCAATCAAATTTTATTTGTATAGCACATTTCAGCAGCAAGGCATTTCAAAGTGCTTTACAAACAAAAACACAGAGTCATGCAACATAGATTCAACAATCAAAACATTACATTAAGTCAAGTGCCATCATTAAATTCGTAATTGATTGCGTTTCAAATACAACGCTAAGCAGGTGGGTTTTTAGTCGAGATTTAAAGGCACTCAGTGTTTCAGCTGTTTTACAGTTTTCTGGAAGTTTGTTCCAGATTTGCGGTGCACAGAAGCTGAATGCTTATTATATAGTAAACGGGAGACTCAAAGACATTGACCTCTGTGCTTCATTCAGTAATGCTGCTGCGTTTACCACTCCTTCAGTAGAAGAGAGTAAACTGTTCAGTGTCAAGTTAAAAATTCGTCACTCCCACTTTATAGCCATTTACAGAGCCTTCCAAATGTAACTACATCTCTTAAACGGTTTCAGATCTTACAGCCACAAACCATGGAGTGTTTTATTAGGATTTTTATGTGATGGACTGAAACAAAGTAGTGTCTAATTGAGAAGTTAAAGGAAAATTAACGTTTTAAAATGTTTAAAAACACTTTATGCAGTTTATGGAACGCTCACACTGTACCCCGAAACACACCATCCCCACAGTGAGAATAGTGTTGGTGGCATCCTTCTGAGTGGATGCTTGTCTTCAGCAGTGACAGGAAAGCTGGTCAGAGTTGATGGGCAAATACAGAGGCTCTGAAATGCAAGTTTTTTTCCCCAGCCTTTTGGGAAATGTCTCCATTAACTTTTGTTTTTTTAAACATATTCTTCTTGGCAAAACAGCTCAAGTTCATCCAGAAGACTGGATGGAGAGCACCTAAATATACATTTTTAAAATCCTACCCCCTACTCTAAATCAGATTTAGGTCTAAACTTTGACTGGGCCAGTCTAATACATGATATGCACCATTGCCACATTGGTGAGCTGTTTCAAGTCATTTCAGCCTCTAAGTGTTTCTCTCCTTTTAGCTCCATTCATCTTCACTGTCCTGGCTGAAGGATCTCCACAGCGCGATGCTGTCACCACTGTGATCTATGGCGTGACGTATATTGTCAGTTTGCCATGAATATTGCTTTACAATATTCATACCAAACTCCAGTCATAACACTCCCTCTGGTAGGCTTATCGTTACCTTTAAAGAGGCCGTTTCATTATTTTACCCCAGATAATGTAGATTATACAAATCAAGTCGAGCCCGATGAAGGTCTCTATAAAATATAAGATATACATAAACTGGACGTGGAATAAAGATTAATTCTTGTTGGCGAAAAAAAACAAAAAAACAAAGAAAAAACAAAAAAAGAAAAACTCGTTTGACCGTAACCATACACACATCAAGGTCAGCACTGGAAAGGGATAAAAGACTCCATCCTACTGTGGTTTCCTGTGTCCCAACACTCAGGAAATTGCAAAAGTTAGTTACGGCAACACAGCTTGACCTGATTATTAAAAAAAAAAAAAAAAAAAAAAAGCATAGTCATCATCCACAACAATAGACAGGGGATATTTTTGCATCTTGTTAGAGGGGTTTAAAACATTTTAAGAATAATCCCTGGCTTTAGGTCTTGCAGGTACTTCTTCTAGGAAATTGTCTGAACCAGCCAAAAAAATAAATTTGCACTTGTGAGTAATGAACCATATTGAGAAATCATGCAATTGTGACATGTGTTATAAATACTGCTGTATTTATGTCCTCAACAGTACTCTTCCTCATCTCTCAGTACGACGCTTGCAATAATCTACATGAAGTTTAGCGTCTAGGGCCAAGGAAGTGATGGATTATTAGTTTAAAGTTTCTGATCACTAATCTTAAAAAGTTAAGTATGAATTTAAAAATAAAATCTTAAGTTTAAATTGAATTGTTAGGGGGTGAAAAATTTTGTTAGTACATTTGAGATTTCTAGTCCAACTCAATAACAGTTCTAAAAAAAAAAAAAAAAAAAGATTTTTCTTAAATTTTCTTGGTCCAATTAGGCCTGTACAATAAAATAAATCTATTTAAGGGGTTTTATGCATCTTTAGTTGGACACACAAGTTTTACCGGCCTTTCTTGGACAATAAAGTGTAAAAGGAGGGGGGAAAAAAATGAACTCCAGAAAGCACAGTGCAGAACAGAGGCATTCAGTTACAATCCTACTGGATAACAAAAAGCAGCAGGGCTTCAAATGGAAATCTTGATGTCGTTATTGTTTGACATATTTGCTGAATGCATGAATGACTATACAGCTGCATGAACAGATTTGCTATCAACTAAACCGCTCCAAACTAGAAAATAGTTAGTTTGGAGTCACTTATTTTGCAGTTTTTCAAAAAAAAAAAAAAAAGTATCCCATCAGTGTATAATGGGAGGGAAATAACTACTACAACAGTGGAGTATCGTTGCAAATCCTCTGACGTTACAGTAAGAGTTAGAACTAATGTTATTATTTAAATGCTATATTAAACAGCGGAAAATGTTACACTGACTTATCTAAAATGTGTTTTATTTTGAGGGATGACTTAACGTCTATACATTTTCAGTCAACACAATGAGAGTCAGATGTTGAGCGTTCCTCATTACACAACTGAAACTGACACTCGAGCAACTTTACTACACGCCCGTTTTTCCAAGAAAAACATGTTGTAACGTTAACATAAAGACACGATAGTACCCCAAAAGTGTTTTAAAAACTTTCAAGGGAAATGCATAGCAAATATCACTGTCCGTGCGGGCATTAGACAAGAGTTTCACCCACACACGAAACCGGAAAAGTGTGTAAACTTACTTGTGATAGTATTAGCCATTAAAAGACCGAGGTTGGCAGTTAGGCTGGTGGGGATACGACGGTTGGACGTCTTCTCAGAACCAAACTCTGGACAAACTCAACCAAAGGAGTGAACGCTTACCCACACCAACATGTTTCCTGCTCCGCACCGAGAGGATACGCCCTGTTTAACCTCGAACCGCCTCCAACAGAGAGCAGCACACAGCGAACAGAGCGAGAGGGTTCGCCCCCGCCACTCGGTTTTTCGTTTTATTTAAAATCCAGAAAAATGGCGGATTTTATCGAATTCGAATACGCAGACTCGTACGGAGCCTACGGAGCCCCCGAGGGGACATGTGGGAGGTTTTTTTTTTTTTTCTTTCGCATTCCCTTGCAGTTAATGTGCAAATACATTCTGGTCTATTTTGTGTACAAAATAGCAAATTCCAATTTAAAATTGCACATAAGTATACCTTAAAAGAGCCTCATAGGTATCTATACATTCTTTAAAAAATAGTCCAAATAGCTTGGATATATTTTTTGTTTCTTTCTTTTCCTTCTTACAGAAAGCTTCTGTTTATGTCTTAGAGAAGCGATGGAAAGCTCCCGTTTTGCTTTTGCATTTTGCATGTAAGTGTGTCGTACATTTGTTTCCTAAAGAAAAAGATATAAAACTCCAGACATCTCACAAACGACTAGTACGTCGTTGCAAGAAAATGCAAAACTGATTGCAAAGGAACTCAAAAGTATTTAGTTCCCACGCAAAACTTATTGCTCACAATGCGAAAGGAATTATGAGGTAACTCAAAAGTATTGCGTGTGAATGCATACTTGTGCAAGGCAATGTAATCTGTACAAAGACTGGCTGGTGGAGAAAATGTATAGTAGGTTTCAGAGGTTCTGTACCATCAAACAAAAAGAACCGGAAGTCCATTACTCTAATTTGTACTGGTTGTCCTATCTATCAAGAACATAGCTCTGCAATTTTTACAAACTAAATAGTCACTTTTGCAGACAATCAAGCTAAATAAAACTTGTTTAGAGCCTTCAAAGGGTGATATTATGTATTTTCCAGGTACATGGTGGCATTTTATAGCACTATCAAGTAACTATGTTGCCTTCAGTTGTTATAAAAATGCTGTATATGTCAAAAACAACTTAAAAAAATTAACATTGCAATTTTATTACTTTAAATTGGGCCTCTGTCTCTTTGGAGTTGGACTGAGAAGTAATTCATAGTTCCACCAGATTAATTGCTGCTTTCGCTAGTCTGTTGGAACCGTGTGGGGAAGGCATGGGGCAGGGAGGCTGTGTGAGGCAGAAGGTTGGCTGGAGACCGCAGCTCCATGAAGGAGCTTTGTGGAAATAGGTGGCGCTTTGTGGAAGCAAGCGTTTAGGCACCCCCAAATGACTGCAACAGGGGATTCAAGGATTCCTCAAAAATGCGTGAAAGAATCAAAGCAACACTCCAGGCATGTTTTTGCACAGCAAACATGTGAAATAAAGCACTCTGGTCAAATAAGGTCAAATGATAAATTGATTTCACAGTGTGTTGATGGCTTTAAAAAACAGAAGTAGGCATACACTTTCCATGCCCTTCTACAGCACATGGAAGCTTGCTCCTTCTTTGTGTTTGTCCAAAGTGGGACAGCTCATCTGAAAAAATTCAAAAGAAAATCATCTTTGTTTTTCTCATCTTTTTTTTTTCTGGATGACAAAAAAAAGTCAAACACAATGCTTATAGCTAAAAATGACAAATTAATGCCACCAACACCTCAGATTTAGGTAACGTACCATGGAATGACTTTATGCATCATATGTAACATTCAGGAAACACAACTGAATTGGACATTCTACCGCAGGGATGTCCAAACATTCGGCACAACATAGGTCAAAATCAGCTAGTTGAAAAGACACATGGGCCTTTTTTTTTTTTTAAATAAAAACACAAAATAGTTTCATGTAAATTATAAAACTGAACATGCCCTTTCCATTTTGAAGAATGGCTAGAGAAATGGATCTATCTGTCACATCGTATTTAAACCCCAGGATGGTTTTACACTAATTCCTATGTCACTTCATGCCACTGCAAAAAAATCTAAATATATTTTATAGTTTTTTTTTAGTTTTTTTTTTTACACATCTTCACTGAAGATACACCAATAATCATGTTGGGAAATGCACAGTTATTTAGAAAGCAAGCAAAGACAGCACATTATTCTGTTCTTGTTTGTGTGCAGGCAGGGGAGCAAACAGCCTTGCAGATGAACCAGCATGAGTCACTCGGGAGGCAAGAAAACATAGCAACTCAGACACTGTGCTGCTGTTTCATTCTTCTGTTACTTTAAATGTTTGAGGGTGTGGATGAAATAACTTGTAAATGTTGAGTCACCGGCACAAATTAAATAACAGCGCGTTGTGTTTACGTGGCTTTTAATTTAAAAAATGCACAGAACAACAGTCCAGAAAGCTTGGATTGATCAAAAACGTGTTCTGTTTGTGCTGCAGTCAAAGTGCACACAGATAACTACCTCTGATGAATTTTGCTCACCGAAGCCGTGCTGCTGCTAAAAGTGGCCTCTCACCAATGAGCACCTGTTGTCTTTTCTTTCTCCCTGATTAGCCACTGACCTTTAGCGAAGTCACAATCAAAAGTGCATGTTCTCTGTCAGGCCATTAAGCTCCAAACAAAAACTGAAAATCCAGAAAGATAGAACCTGCCCACATCAGAGTGCTTACACAGAAATAAACGTGCACCCCTTCTTTGTTTCAACAGAACTTTGGACAGTCAGTTTTCCTGATGTTATAACTAAATATCTGGCTCTTAAATCAGCATCCATACATTTTAATTTTACATGTGAGAACACAGATATATCAACATGCCCAACATTTATCACCAAACCTTAATTTGGTTTTGCAGCTCTGGATTTTAGGATTTTAATGAAGGTCAACTACGATAACAACCATATTACATTACAAAACACTTGACAATAACAATAAGATGTTGTCAAACAACTACAACACCAATTTTGCGTGTTTTTTATGTTTGTTTAGACAAATTGGAAATGAAAACATACAAAATAAATCCATGTACACAAAGCAAAATTTATTGTTCCAGAAAAAAAAAAAAAATTTACAGAGACATTGCTTACATTTGTGACTCTATAAGTGTAGCTAGTGCTCTGTTTGAGTGCTCTCTTTGAAGGGGCAGCAAGTCTGACTCAGTCACACACCCTCTGCATCCCCAACAGGACAGGGACACCCAGACTCCTTGATGTGAACCTGCAAAACACAGAAAATTCTAGGAGCCAAAACTAAAATTTTATTCTGTCTTATGATTTGCTAGGGAATCAAAGTTTCCATAGCATTTTAGTTGTTGTTTCCAATTTAATATTTGATTCAAAATCAGTGTTTTCCATCCAGTGGATAAAATATGTTGCAATGCTGCCCTCTATTGGGCACATTTTCTGCAGATGTCATTCGAACGCCTGTCATTCTATTGTTGGAACTTGCAGCCCCACTAAAACAATGCCTCATTTCCCCTGAAGAGGATTTTATTCAAAAGCAATTGTCCATGCATATCTGCATGCCTTTGATTGTAGTAGAGTAAACTATCTGTGATTTGGTGGATATTTCACAGACAGATGCTAAGATATTATGGCATTGTCTAGACTCCAATGGACAATGATAATCATTTCATTTTCATCGTATTCCAAGCTCAGTGTTTACTGCAGACACCTTGTGCTCTCAAGAGGAAATGCGACTTCAGGTTGATCAGGAGGATAGCGTGGATGGTAGAAAATGATCCAAGAGAACAATCACAAAAACCATTCAAGCTGAACTCCAAAGTCAAGCTTCTGAACAAACATTTTGAATCAGCAGGTTCTAATGGAAGAAGACCCATCTGAGCTCTACAACTGTTAGAAAAACACACAAGATAAAATCACTAAATTGCCTGTTGATAATCCCCAACATCTTCCGGAGAACATTCTTTGGACTGGTGAGATAAAACTGAAGCTAATCGGCGAAGAAGACACATTAGCTCTGGAGCTTTCAAAGAGAAGAACACCATGGCATTTCTGAAACACGGAGGGTTTCCTGTGTTTTGTTTTGTTTCAGGAAACCTTGATTTTTGGCAAGATGTCAAGCTATCTTGGAGAAATATGCACTTTTCAGTTTCAGTCGCAAATCATGGGTTATCCAAGATTATAGCCCATAACTTCATATTTACAGCAAAAAGAATACAAAGATGTCCAAGGAAAAAAAAAAGCAAAACAAATTTAACCATTTCTACATCACTTTCTATGAACCTAGAATCTCAATCCTTTAAAATACCTGTCACTTGGAAGAAGCTACAACTTCCACTTGCCAAATAAGAGCAAGGCATTTTTCCTCAGAGAAAAATTAACACGTTTGAAAAGCTTTCAGATTTTTACTGTGTCAGAGGTTAATTCTAAATATTGTGGCAGATACAATGTATATATTTCACACCCGAATGTGGGGATTTTCGGCGCCTTAACAACGCAACCAGTAATGGCAGATACCCAATTCCTCACATTCAGGAGTTTTCTGCCCGCCTGGCTGGAGCAACCGTTTTCTCTAAGGTGGACTTGGTGCGAGGTTACCATCAGGTTCCAGTGCATGTACTCAAAACAGCAATTATCACACCTTTTGGTCTTTATGAGTTTTTACTGATGCCCTTCGGTCTTAAAGCCGCAGCGCAGACTTTCCAGCAGCTTATGGATTCAGTCCTGCAGGGTATGCCGTTTTTTTTTCGTCTATTTGGATATCGGTGGCTAGTCCCTCTACGGAAGAACACTCTGTGCACCTTCGTCAACTGTTAGGCTCAGTGAACATGGCCTGATCGTGAACCCAGCTAAATGCCAGTTTGGACTGCCTGCTGTTGAGTTCCTGGGACTCAACAGCCCCTTGAGAAGTATCTTCTCAAGGGGCGGTTGGGTGGATGGGTGGATGGTGCCTGGCAACCCCTCGCTTTTTTTAGCAGGAAACTCCAGGATGCCAAAAAAAAATATAGCACCTTTGATAGGGAACTGCTTGCCCTTTTTCTGGCAACACGCCATTTCCGCTTCATGTTGGAGGGCAGGGACTTTACTGCTTTTGTGGACCACAAGCCTCTGACTTTTGCTATGGTAAAAGTTTCTGAACCGTGGTCGGCTTGGCAACAACGGCATTTGTCTGTCATTTCAGAGTTCACTACTGACATTCAGCATGTAGTTGGCAAGAATAATCTGGTGGTTGACTGTCTGTCCAGAGCAAAGGCTCCTTCTATGCATTTAGGTGTGGACTACCTCACTATGGCCACAGACCAACTGACCGACCAGGATATTCTGGCCTTTAAAGCGGCTGAATCCAGTTTGCAATTAGAGAAGGTCTCCTTTTATGAGTATGGCGCAACTTTTCTTTGCGATGTCTCGACTAGCAAACCTCGGCCTTTGGTCCCTACTAGTTGGCGTCGGCGGGTTTTTGATGCAGTTCATTCCCTTTCACACCCGGGCGTTAAAGCTTCTGTTAAACTGGTAGGGGCAAAGTTTGTGTGGCCGAGACTCCGTAAAGATGTACAGACATGAGCGGCTTCCTGTTTTGCTTGCCAGCATGCCAAGGTGCAACGGCACACCAATGGTCCACTAGAGCACTTTCCTGTTCCACAACAGAAGTTTGAACATGCACATGTGGACTTAATGGGGCTGCCTTCACCTTCAGGAGGTTTTACCTTTCTCCTGAAGATAGTGGACAGAACTACTCGGTGGCTGGAGGCAGTTCCGCTGTCATCAAACACTTCGGTTGATGTGGCTCAGCCATTTATCTCCTCCTGGGTGTCCCGGTTTGGTGTGCCATTGGACTTGACCTCTGACAGAGGTCCCCAGTTCACCTCAGAGTTGTGGACTGCAGTGGCAGAGAGCCTTGGGGTTAAACTCCACTGTACTGCTGCCTACCATCCGCAGGCCAATGGTCATTTGAGGTTCCACCGCACAATGAAGGCTGCATTATGGGCCTCGTTGGTGGATAATAGCTGGATAGATCGCCTGCCTTGGGTTTTGTTGGTCCTGGGTTCGGCTCCAAAAGAGGACCTGCGGTTTTCTTCAGCTGAGTTGGTCCTGGGCCAGCCTTTGAAGGTACCAGGGGTATTTTTTCTGGGTCCAGCGGGTTCGGTTTGCTTTTTTGCCTTTTTCTGCCGACTTCCACAACATTCTACAATCCAATTGAACATATAAAAATTTCGCAGGATTTTTAAAATGTAAACAAAATAGTGTTGTTGTGTTTTGAACTTATAAAGTCAAACAAATGAGAAATAATTCACATTTAAATAACTTTTGAAATAATTTAAAAATTGGTCAGATTGATTTAGACCAATGTTCCTGTTAAACGTACAATTAGAAAATTGTTTAAAAAGCTGAATCAATTCTGAGTAAAAAAAAAAAAAAAATGGGAAAGGGAGATTAGTTTTACACTCAATGCATGTTTACCCCAAAACAATTCACTTACAGGACTGCAGCGTGTTAAGTGAGACTTACATGCTGCAGTCTTCACCCCACACAGCAGGTGTCACTGTGGAGCAAACGGTGAGGTTTAACTGCAAATGTAACGTTTGAACAAGTGAAAATATTTCTATGCACAAACATAAATGACAACTTTACGTCATTTAAAGCGTCAGAGTTAAACTTCTGGAAGTGGAATAAAGTTCTGCGTCCACAGTACGATACAGAAACCAGAATTATTCAACTGTTTTGCTCTTACCCGACTAGTCAAAGTAAGCAAAGCACTAACATGAGAGAAAATAAATATATGTATATTTTTTTTAATGCTTAGCTCTAATTTTGGTGATTACAATGGAGATGTGCACATCTCATTTTAACAGTAGGCATCAATACAGAAGAAACGGCTAAAAAGACGGAAATAACAGAATAAGTGGGACGCAACTTATACAGAATAAAATTGAAATTTTTATGATTTCGTTTTTGACAAACAGGTTTTTATATGACCAAACTTAACTTTTCTTATTAAAGTTAAAAGAGTTTAGGGGATATCGCAAGAAAGCTGTAAATTACTAAGAATCACAAACAGATTCTAAAAGAAAATGCAAACTCTCGAAGAAAAGAAAACATCTAAGGGAAAGTCATTTTTGACTTTGTGTTGGAAACAAAATAAATAAATTGTTTTTATAATTAGATCATTTTGAACTTTGATGGCGTTCTGAGAATATTTCACCTTAAAAAAATTTTGATTTTTATATTTTATATTTAAATGTTGTCTGAACTGAGTGTTTGTCCAATACTAAATAGTCTACTAATGCCACACTAGATTACATTACAGACTCGAACAGATTCCCTGACATTATCTTTAAAGTCATCATGATGGATGAACAGAAGAACAGAAGAAGAAGCTGTTTGGTAATTTGCCACCAACATCTCTTGTCAGAGGTTCAACTTGATGCTTCCTCGTCTCCAAACATAAAAGTTTTTGTCTCCCGTTTCTTCTCCTCACACATGCTTCATACTCGGCCACGTCCCATCCACAGCCGGTGGTGCGTTCGCTGCCGTTAGGATATTTTGCAGCTGTTTCTGCAGCCCTGTGTTGTCGGGCTGAGCGGCGGTGGTCGGATCAGTTTTGGCTTTTTAAGAAGCGTCCCTCTACTCCTCTTGGCAGCGTTGTGGTGAGTGGCTGTGACGGAGTAGGAGCGTCCGTGCATCATGCGAGCGTTGAGACCGTTGGCCATGGAAAAGGACTTGAGGTGGGACTTGAGGGTGTGGGGCAGGGGCAGCTTGTCCACAAGGTGGACAGGCGTGCAGGAGACAATGGAGCGGCAGCAGAGGTCCTGAAGACTCAGCACTGACAGAGACAACACCAAAAAGGTAGGCTTTAAAACTCATTTTAAAATAGTCCTCATTTTTTCAACAATGTAGGTTGTCCTTTATATCAGTGGTCTCAGACTGCATTCCTGCGTTGACACTGGTTCGTGAGAAATGCAGTTTGAGATCCCTGCTTTATATCAAATAGTAGTCAACTTGTAATTTCATTGCATGTTTATTTGGATAAAATTTAAGAGCAGATCATCAAAAAATTCAGGCAATCATTCAGAAAAAAGTTAACTTAATACTGTTACACTTTTATTAACAAGATTAATTCAAATCAATTATCTATAAAATAGTCTAAATAGTCACATTTGTTATAATTAGAAACAACATTTCAAAATAAATAAAATAATTAGTTTTTTCTTTTTCTTTTAAGAAGCAGTAAACATTTTGGTAATGCATTCCAAAAAAGTGGGAAAAAAAAAGAGAAAGTTTTTAACGGTAAAAAAATAAAAAATGAGAATGTAAGGACTAATGTCATTTCTTAATCAATGCAGCAATCATTTCAAGTACTGATGTAATATTAAAAAAAATTAATTAATGCTTGATCAATTATTTGAATATAATATTTACTCAAGGAAATCTATTGGAAAAAAGCCATCCAATATGAAATGTATGATTCTTTAGACGAGGTAAAACTGTGTCATAGCTAAAAATGAGAAAAAAAAATCTAACATCTGAAATTTGAAACATAATTTTGAAAGTAGTAAAAATTTCAATAAACACTTTTGTAAAAGTAAGAAGATATTTTATGATTACTAACTATGTTCATGAGGACTAAAGCTAACTTTTCAAGAACATCTTAAATACATCTAAAAGACGGTGAAAAACATTTTATTCTAACGTCCTTAAAAACCTTTTATTTTCCTACTGATATCATCAGTAGGTTGTTCTGCTGTTGTCCAACAGAGGGCAGCACAGACCTAAACCATAAACTGAATCTACGGTGAGCACTGTGTGCATGTGTGTGTGGTGACCTTCTGACCTTTGTTGGGCCTCCACAGGCGCTCCATGCCGTGCCTCATAAGGACGATGCGGGCGAGCTCCGTGAACGACTCGGTGATGTTGAAGTTGCAGAGCGGGCTCACCTCAAAGAAAGTGACGCCCAGCTTCTCGGCGTACGCCTGCGCCTGCTCCGTAGTCACCTGACGCTTGTAGGCGAGGTGGAGGCGGTTCCCGACCAGGATCTTGGGCACTCCCGGTGCATGCTGGGTAAAAAAAGAGGGAGCACTGGAACATGTATGGGATTTTTAACCGGAATCATGAATTCGCACCAAACCGCGCGCCGTCCGACCTCGTCGATCTCTTTGATCCACCTGTCGATCCCATCAAAGGACCAGCGGTTGGTGATGTCGTACACCAGGATTACTCCCTACAGAGCACAAAATTAATAAATATAATAATTAATAATAATTATGAATCCATATAATCCATTTTTTAATGAGTAAACTTCAAATAACACTAAGTCAAAATGTTAAACGGCGTAATTTCAGATTTATTTCAATTTGCAGTTGCTGGAAATCAAAAAGATCTGACTCTTCTGTTGAATATTAAACGCTGCTTTGTGTTGCTTTGACTGCATAAATGAAGTGAGACAACCTAGAATCCTCTGCAGATATCATACTAATGGCTCATCTTTATTTTAATAATTCTAATGTACAACTCCTAAACTGTTGGAAATTGTAAAAGATAATGTTGCGTGCAAGCAACTAACAGTCATTCACAATGCGCTTGCAGCAAGCAAGGCATGATGGGAGCTGCAGTTCAAGGTTTTCTCCGTTTTCTGCTCACTTTGACTCCACAAACTCAAGGTTCAAGAGCATCCGTTAGCCTCTCCATGGAAACGCTGCCACTGTTGCTATGGCGATATCTGCTCTGTACCCACTAATAGTCTGATGACAGACTGCTTGTGTAAACAGTATTTGAGGATGAAAAGGTGGTGAATTTTCCTCCCAACTTTCCATCAGGAGATGAATCTCCGAATGGCGGATTTACGCTGTATTACAGCAGGGATGGTGAAGAGGCACCGACATTTCTCTTAATGTCCAACTATATGTAAAATTCTGATAGATTTGAGTTTCTTCAGGAACATCACTAGATTTGGTTTGTGAGCTTTCAGAAAATTTAAATGAGATCAAATGTGAACTTCCTGAAAATGAGCCTGACAGAAGTTGCTGTGGATTTGGGTTCGATTCCTTCAAACGTGTTCAAGAATAAATAACATGATGCACTACAGAGAAATGGTGAAACAGGGTTTCCCCCAGTGTATTATAAGCCTGGTGGGCCACCAGGCTTTACTTGTGCCCCCACCAGGCTAAGCATTACTTATTTATTTTAAAATGTTTGGATTTTTAAAGCTTTATAGTTGGTGTTCAGGTATCAATCTTCCAATCTTTCAATTACACATAACTTTCAAGTGGTATCTTCAAATTTTCTGTCAACGTTAAACATTTTTTAACTCAAAGACAATGAATGACTGGCCTAGCGCCCACCACCGGTCTTAGTAAGTTTTCTGGGGGAAACCTTGGTGAAATCTCCATGATCCATACCTGCGCTCCTCTGGAATAGGATCTGAATATGGTGCAGAACCGACCCTGTCCGGATGTATCCCTGAAACAAAAACATACATAAGGAGGAAAAATAAGATCCCCCCAAACACACAAATAACATAAAATACACTTTATGGATGAACTTTACAACCTTATCCATATTTCAAGACCTCCAGATTTCAATTCCTTCAGTCTGACAGCAGCTGGTTCAGAGCAGTCACCAATCATATCTATGATGGTTTTTTTTTTTCCTTCCGTTCGGGCATAAGCAACAGTTTTGATGGAGATATGCATTTAGGACATTTGGTTTTCTGACTGGATTCTCTTGGTCCCGACCCAGCTGTTCTGTTTCCCCAAGTTGAGACATTTTAGCTTTTACTTGGTACTAGGCATTCCACAAAGCAGAAACCAGCAGTTGATCCTCAAAGTGACGCTTACATAAACCCAGAGTTTATGGCATCTTCTCTCAGACCACATCCAGTCCAGTCGCTGGTTTCTAGGTGGTCCAACATGACCGAGTCATGCATGTGTCGATCGTCTTTTGCGACTCTTAACCCTTCAAAGTGTATACAGCCTCTTACGACAATTAGCCACCACTCGGTTTGGGACCGAGCCAAACTGCAGCAGCAAAATTATCGACCTAATTTTGGTGCTGAAACCGCGCCGTATACTGTCCTCCACCAAAGCAATTCCCTGTCCACTTGGATTAATGAGGGAGAACTGGAAATCCTCTGAACATGTTTGCTCCTCGGCAGCACATGCCTTCAGGGACACTGCTACAGGACCAAATCAGGACTCGGTGGAAGCACCAAGGCATCCAAACAGTGTTGAAATGGGAGTTGCTAGCTGATTTGTTACTTACTGAAGACCTCAATATGTTGGATGTTCTCTGAGATTTCAGACTTCTGATGTAAGAAACTCTATCCTAATGCTGGATTTGTCACTTCTAATCTTCTTACGTCATAACCGAAACCAGTTAGAAAAACATGTTCGTAATCTGACTGCAGAGCGAACTTTAGCTCGTCTCGTGCAGATTCTTGATATAAATACCGTTTAAATCAAAGCCGAAGCTGGAGGCTGCATCACCTGGAAAAAAAACTACAGCAAAACAAAACAAAACCTCCATCAAGTCAGAGCTGCCTCACATGCTTGCTGTTTATTTTTGGACCGAACCAGGACCTCCTCTGCTCTGCTGTTACACAACCTCTCTACTTGTAGATCACACGCTGTGAGGACGGCTGCTGAACAACAGCCAGCCGTTTCCCTCGTGTTTTCATACCAGAGCTGCAGCTTGACTCGCCTCCCGTCCAGGAGGATGGTCGTCGTCTTGTAGTCGATTCCTGAAATGCAGCAGGAAAAAGAAACAAACAATGACCTCTTCAGTCTTCTTTTCTTTACAAAATTTTTAACCCTTCCATGTTCACATTTCTAGGTTTTGCTTTCCGCATACATTTGAGCTACTGATCTGTTCGTTTGTGTTCATATTATTCTTTAGTTGAGCCACTGCATGTTCAAATAATTGTTGCCCCCTGGTTTGGGATGCTGTGCAGCTGGAAGGATTTTTGCTCAAACTTTTTTTTTTTTTTTTTTACTACTTTCAGACAGTTATGATGTGTAACCGTGGCAACACTGTATCATTTTTAGAAGTGAAAGCAGCTGATTGGCATATCAAAAACTCAAATAATACTTGAATTGCGACCCTAAGGAATCCTTGACGACAACACCTCTCTAACCGTACAGTCAGACAGAGATTTAAAGGGGAACGGCAAAAGCAAGTGAGGTGGATTAGCAGTGTCCTTGGCAATAGACCATGTTCCTGTGGAGTGCCTTTTTTGCTGCACGAGTTTTTGTTACAGGGCTATTTCAATAATTTTGTGGCACCAAAACTAATTTAGATCATTTTTGATTTCGAAATCTGTAACTCATGGATTTGTAACATAAGCTACATTGAATGCAGATTCCTTGAAATACAGTTAATGAACTTTAGTAATTAAAAAAAAAAAAAAAAAAATTATATATATATATATATGTTTTTCGCATATATTATGTGTGTTTTAGAAACATTACATTTTATATTACAGTCTTGGACTTGTTTTACATGTGCCGTTTTTTTATGACATCGTTAGATTTTTTTTTAAAATGAGTTTCAAACTGAAAATGATGGTTGATGGAAACAAAAAATATATATATTGTTGGGACCAACGTGGAGCCATCCTCCATATGTTGCAAACAGAGCATCAGTTTGTACCTGAAATGTATAGATATACCTATTACTGTTCTGTAGTTTGCATGACTGAAAGATTTTTTTTTTGGGGGGTTTGAGGGGAGGAGACTTGGCGAAAAATAACAGAATAAAATAATGAGCACACTTCAGTTCTTTCTTGCTTTATATGACCAATTTGTTTCCTTGTCACACTTTAATGTATTCTCTCATTATTTGCAGTGCCGTAATAACAGCATCTGTGTGTGTGTTATTAAGTCCGCCTGCTTCTGTTATCTCCCCAACCCATCCATGAATTTCTTATGGAATTTCACTGACAAGCATCTGAACTCAGAGCAGTCAGACTCCCGACAGTGATGCTCGGTTATTACCAGCGTTCTGTGCAGAGCCTCCACTCCCCCCCGCCGCCAAACCACGGCAAATTTATTCCCTCCTTATTCCCGATTAGATGTAATTATCCAGCGTCTGTCCTGGGACTCCTCCTGCACGAACAAAAGCAGTGAGCATCTCATCTCCTTTATAACAGTAATTATCAGAGCCTCTACAAAGGCCGCACACTCCGATTATGTAATGCTCGCTCACAGCTTTTTAATAACCTGTGCTGTAGTAAGTTTGGAGGGATGGTGGACAGTTTGTTGCAACAAGAGTGATGTAATGCAATTATGTAAAACATGCTACAACAGTAGGGGCAGGTTAAAGCACATCAAAATGAGACAGGTAAATAAAAAAAAAAAAAATTGCCCCTCATGTTGGATAGAACTTGTATTTAAAAAGATTTTATTATTAGACAATCATAATGGTCAAAGGTCACTAAAATAAATGAAAATCAGTCCACATATTCAAAATCATGTTGTTGTTTTTTTAAGTAAAAATGTACCTGATAAAATCAACAAACTGTTTTATTGTTTGTTTGAATACAGGAGTCAGTTTAAAATACCGCGTTTACTGTGTGTGGATTTGGTGAGGGATCCGAGCCAAACAGCAGCCAGGAGTCAGAATCAAACAGTCAAAAGTCCAACTTTCGAAACACACAGGAGAGAGAGAGAGAAGGGACAGACGTGAACAAGAACCAAGGCGGCAAAAAATATGCAGAGAGAAGAAAAAAAAAAAAAGAAAAAAGGAGAAAGCTGAAGCTTGAAGTCAGGATAGTTACAGGAAGAAGGTATAAGGTGAGTCTAATTAACCGGGGCTTGGCTGGAGGAGCCGAGGGATATGACTAACGTGCAAAAAAGTGCTGGGATAAGAGAAGCTATTTAAAATACAGTAGTCATGAGCAAACACTAATCACAACAATTTTTTTTTTGAAGAATAAGAACTATGACCAAGGATTAGGAGCACCAAATAGAGCAATTATTTAAAAAAGAAAAAAAAAAAAACCCAGTCTAAGTCTCAGGCCACATACGATGTTTTCCCTCCACGTTGATGCGATGCATTTAAAAAAGTCTGTGCCAATACGAAGCTAATCCTGCTCTGATTGGTCAGTCCAACAGCGTGTTTGGTGGTTACAGATGTTTTAAAAATGGGTGCTAAAAGTATGACACAATAGTAAAAATACACGCACAAGTAGTATTTGTTGATGAATCAAGTGCAGCAGTGAGATGAGTCTCAGAGAAGCACTTCTGATGAGAACTGTCACGGAGTGCCGTGTTTCATCCAAACACAGGGGTGTGTGTTTTCAAATCACACACCCACCCGCATGCCGTGGGTGTGTGAGTGAGAGCTTCTCCTTGGCAGTATCTGCTGCATCTTCACTTTATTGTGACTCACAGTCACACATGGAGTCGTTTGGTTCCGAAGAGCAGAACGTTTCGGTCCTCGTTCGGAGAGACTTCCAATACAATCCACAAGCGCAGACTCCGTCGGTGTTTGTGAGCATTTTTCCGCGCTCACGTCGGCAGTAATAAAGTCTTCCCCCTGTGGTTTTTTCTTTTTTTTTTTGGTTTGTTTTTTTTGGGCAGCCCGTAATAGCAGCTCTGCTCTGGTTTTGGCAGAGGCCCGGAGGCCCCCCTCTGGGACCTCAAGAGAGTCAGTCGTCCCCTGGCAGAGAGACAGTGGACCACAGCTATGTCTCTGTCTGCTGCCATGACCCAGAAACGCAGCAAATCCAAGGATAAACCCTTCAGTTTTCCACCAACTGAGCTGCGCCCCCCCTCCCCAAAAAATAAAATCAACTCTTTGGGCATCTCAAACATAAAGACAAAACAAAACGTGCAAGTCAAAGTTGCAGAAGCAGATTGAGAAACATCAACACGTCTCTCAATCTGTTGCAGCCCTGCAGCAGCTCAGAGTACATTCCATTTTAAATGGATAGTCCAGATTTCCATTGGTTTGGGTGAGAATGTCCAGTCAGAAATTCCCAGTTCCAGCCATCTTAGAGCACCACAGGCCCTTTAAGCTCGCCTCCAAAGAGGTGCGCTGTCCCTTTAACTGACAGGAATATCAAACAGCCGTCCGAATTTGCAAGATAAAACACTGATGACTTATTCTAGACCTGGAGCATAAAGGCAAAAGACATGAAGACAATGACTGACATTATTTTTCCATCTAATGCACAGCTAAAAATTAATCTTGAGATCCTATAACACCTTGTTGTCTGATTTATAGTCGGATGTCTCCACGAATAACACAAAGCCCATTCTCTCTTTTAGGAAAATCTACTTTAGATTTCCAATAAACTCTTGCAGAAACAGATTTTGTCCTTGAGTTTGTTCTTTAGAGGTCGCCGTGGATGATTCAAATGCCAGAGCCACGCTTTCCTCTCCATCATCCCCGTCACCTTTGACCTAACTCCCTGCAGTGAGCTGCTGCTGCTGCTCAGAAAGGCTTTCTCTGTTGCTGGAATATGAAGGCTGCACCAGACCGATTTATTCGCTTTTTGCTTTTATTCCCCGTCAAAACAACACAGAGAAAGCCACATCGACACAGCCTTCTGCATTTGGTTCTGTCAACGTAACAGACATTTAGCACCTGGTATGCCGCAAGACTTTAAATATGAAATATGGACCTAAAGTCTTCATATGAACTCAAACTCACAATCTTAAAATATACAACTCTGTGGACAAGACCATAAGCAGCAACTACCTCAAACATATATGGCATCTTCACTTTATCATTTCCAATAGAACTGATTAAGCATCTTAAAATTATTCTTAATGTTTCTAAAATCTTGAGTTTATGGATTAGTGTCAATTAAGGCTAAAGTAAGTATGGTTGTTACTTTGTGAAGTATCTTATTAGAAAACATTGTTGGAAACAGCATAATTGATAATAATTTCCTCAATTTTGCAAAAAAAAAAAAAAAACACCTTCTTTTTTTTTGACTCTTCCGAAAAAGTTGGCGTGCTAAAGGAGAGATGGAAACACAAAAAGTTCATATGTAGCAAACCTTCCCAATCCAAACCTCCAGCACACGACGAAGAGGAAACTCTTGGCCGGAACAGGAGAGGAAAAACGCTCCCATCCACTGGTGGGTCTGCGCCTTACCAGGGGTACGAAACGTGGGAAAACGCAATTCTATTCAAACCTCCAGCTGGGAGGGGGAGGAGTCAGTTTTTCAACCTCTACATCTTGTTTAGGACAGCCACATGTAAGGTCAACATCTGATTAAGAAAAAAATTAAAAATCCATTAAAAATCCTGCTTGATTCGCTCCAAACCAGTAGATGGAAAGTTTCTTCTTCTTTTTTTAAATTTGCATGACAACTGGATGGAAAAATAGCTGCTTTCTTACCTTTCTTCCTGTTAAGCTACTGACGAATAAAGGCCACAAAAACTAAACTTTTCCAACTTTATTTTGTTTAAACAAATGGCGTAACAAAATAGTTTGAGAATAAAATCCTGACAGGATGACTGAAATGCAATACGTGACCTTTTTGTTAATCAGAATAGAAGTCAGTCCTTAGCTGCTATGGCGATTCCCGCATTAAATGTGGGAGCAGAGAGAGAAGCAAAACTCTTATTCAGGCAGACAAACTTGGCAGTTTGCTAATTGCTCCGCTAAGTTAAAATGATCAAACCAAGCTAATATGCGTTTCTGTAGTTCATGAATTTGGCACGAAAGGAACAAACGGTTCTACAATACTCCGTGTGATTTACTAGGACTGAAACCGGCCAGAAAAAGAGTTTTCTGATTTTGTTTTGTTTGGTTTTTTTTTTTGTATCCTGAAAACAAGTTTTCCATTTGCACACAGTATATGAAAGACCCTGCAGGGAGCTGATGGTTGAGTTACAACTCACAGGCGTCGTTAAAATAAAGTATTTCCCTGTTTTTAGGAAGTATAACACATCCCCCCCCATTCCTGGTTGAAATTGGTACAAATTTCAGAATCAGACTTATTGGTGACCACAAATGTAACTGTCTGCACTTTATGTGGATTATTCGACACCCAACATAGACACACACATAAAGGGGCGCAGTAGATCCAAAACACAGATTCTGACTGGTGTAAAACTTTTTATGCAAAAAGTGGATTTGTAGATTTCTCAATGTAATGCTGAATCTGTATTTTGCATTTCTTAATTTTATAGGGGGTGGGGGGGTTATAAGTTTTTTTCTATTTTTTCATTAATATGCATACTGGGTTCTTTTTGTACTCAGTTCAAATTATTTGCAAGGAAACTTGTAAATCTGATTTCTATTTACTGGCATCTCTGACAGCTAGAATCACATTATTATCAGATGCCAGCGCCAACTTCAGAGTCAAACGCACCATTAGTTTGGGGGGGGGGGGTGTTTGGTGGTGTATAAAGTGGCAGAAGAAGGCCGGTGTAATAACTAATTAATTAATCCCTCCGTGGGGGTTCATAAACCACATTCATTCATATTGGATTTTGAGATCGAGGTTGCTACCTCAAACTCTCCAATTCAGACCTGCAGCTTCAGGGAGTTGTTTACCTGGACATTTGAACACTTTTAGTTTTTTTTGGAATGTCCTTGAAACTAGACTGGAACTGTGTGATAAGGAAGCCAGAAACCAAGTAAAAACTCTGACAGGGCTTCAGAAAGCCTGGAGGATTTTTTTTTTCCTTTTTTTTTTTTCTTTTTGTTGGTTCACAGGAAGGACAATACTAGAGAAATCTGCCAACATAACACTGCGTCGTTCCACGGTAAGCCTTCAAACAGTGAACTCCACTTTACACACACACACACACACTAAAATCGGATGTGTTTAGCCCTTGTCCTATCCCCCCCACGCCTCCCCCTCACTCACCCAGGTTGTATCCGTACGGGGACTCGGACGCTCCGTCCTGCAGGCTCTCCAGGATCTCCCCCTTCCCCACGTCGCTGTCTCCCACCAGCAGGAACTTCAGCAGGAAGTCGTAGGCTCGGATCGGGCTGGTTCTGGTTCTGTGGCTCATCCTCGTGGCTCGTGTCCCATCGCGAGCTGTACTCTTTTCCTCCTCTTCCCCCCCGGAGGAAGAGGAGTAAATAAAAACGCGCGTCCCCGTGTAGTCTACGCGCTCAGTGTTTACCTGCGCACCACGCCCCCCTCAGTCTGCAGCTCGGCGCGCGGTTCTGTTCGGGTCCCCGACTTGCTGGCAGAGGAGGAGCAGCTGGCGGATCTTCGAGGACTCAATCCTCGCATCCCAGCTGGAGAGAGAGAGAGAGAGGCAGAGGGAGAGAGAGACAGAGAGTAGGGATGGATATCTTCCTGCTTTAATCTGATTGGGCCAACAATTGAGTTGCTAGGGCAACCCCGAATCCCGATTGGAGGAGACGAGCATCAATTAGAGCAGGAGCTTCTGCCGGATTGAGAGACTGGCTACTTATGTGACATCAAATTAAAATATTTAGATCAGATTTTTTTTTTTTTTTTTACTTTCTCGTTTGATGTTTCAAAATAAAAGCATGTTCATTCAAAAATTATTTGTTTTTGTTTTGCTTTTGCTAAAATACAACAATTGCTTATTTCAGTGGAAAAACAGACAAGATGAACAGATGAAACAGGTCACCCATGAAGGATTGATATATTTTTAATGACAGAACACGTCTTTATGGTCCTACCATTTGTTAATACTTCTTTGTTTTTTTTTCTGGAGATCTTCTCGTTTTAGTTTGTTATTAAAAAATGTGAATTTCACAAAGCTTTGTTACTCACCAATCAGGCATAACAACATGATCACCTGCCTAAAATTGTGTTGGTTCAGCCTTTTGAGCCGTGTTCTCATGGACAATCACTGATCTGATAATTAAACGTACATAAAGAAACAGCTGCGTCATTAAAAAGCAAATATTCTTTCTTTGTTTATTTTTTTTTACCCATTCTTATGCATACACAGGAAACCCACTTGTGAGAAGACCCAAATTAAACCAAATAAAAAGCAAAAGAAAAACCAAACGCAGACAGACGTGACGCATATGCGCAGATCGCGACATTCCTATTATTCCCCAGGAGGAATGCGTTCGTTCTGCAGGTCGGAGCTGCTGGATGTGTCTGAGGCTGTTGCATGGAAAAACCAGCAGGACTCGGGTGGCACCACAGGAAACACAGGTGTATGTTTCGGGAGGAAGCGCAGATCAGGATTTATTGATCCGCTTCCTGACAGGTGACTGAAGATAAATATTCACGTAAAGCTCCACCTCGACGCCTTTACGCTTCCAGTCTTTCAGCAGCACCAGAAATATTGCTTGAGTCTGAATTTTTTAGCATGTTTCAAGTTCTGCTGCTTCTTGCTTGTCATTTTAAGGCATCAAATGGACCGGACCAGGGTCACCGTAACCCATAACTCTTCTTCTTCTTAATATGCCATTCAGAGCAACGCCTCCGTGCGCAGAAAATTAACTAAAAAAAAAACAAACAAACAAAACCTTCGCACAAATCTTGGACTGTTTTGCCTGAACGTGATCGCATTCGGATTATCGTGGAAGGCAGTCAGAAGGTGGAGGATTATTTGCTCAGAGAACGCACGTGACGAGTCTCTTTCCGGCCTTCGATTCCTCAGGCGGAGGTCTCCGCATTCGGCTCAGTTGTAACTGTACCCGGGCAGAGGCAGCTGCTGACCCTCCTTCGCCTCGAAGAAGGTGTAGGACAGCGTGATGGTGTCGACCCGAGCCATCCGCGGGTCGTCGTCGAACTCCGGGTCGATGTAGAAGAAGACGGGCATGTCGACCTCCTCGTGAGGATTGAGGCGCTGCTCCTCGAAGCAGAAGCACTGCAAGCAACAGACAGAAGGTCCCCGTTCATATCGAGTCGTGAGGTTTTGTTTTTATTTTTAATGGATGGAACTAGATCACACGTGGAGTTCCTCAAGGCTTTATTCTCGGGTCACTTCGATTCAGCATCTGCAATGCTTTAAAAATGTACTCACATGTTACATGTTACAACTACAAATTTGATTGAGTTTTTTTTTTTTTGTTTTTTCTTTTTACCAAAAGAAGATTTTGGCAAAAAATTGATTTAGGCCATTATTTTAGTAAGGTGACAATATGATTAATTGGGATTTCACTTGACAAACCCACACAAAATATTTTCAACATTTTAAAAGCGTGGCATTGTACACATCCTCCATATTCCTGCTGAATAAAAAAGCAGTAGCTCAGATGATAGAGTTTGGGGGGAAGCAAAGGGTCTCCTCTGTGCTCTAATTCTCAGTCTTTGTTTTATTTATTTTTTTAAATTCTCAGCAAATCTGCAAAGAGAAAGCAATCTGAAACTCGCCTGGATTTTGTTGAAGTACTGTCCCGCATCAAAGGGCACTACATTGTAGGTGGAAATGCCGATGATGGGTTTGTCTGTCGGGTTCTTGGCTCTGTAGAAGGCCAGCGCCGTTTCGCCCGGAACCACCTGCGAAGAGAGAAGAGAAAGGTTTAACACGGAGAAGATCGTGTCTTCTCTGGCAGGAAGTTCGACGGCACGAGCGGGACGTCTTACGTAGATCTCCTTCTGCTGAGGTCTGAAGTTCCACTGGATGCTGGCGTGCGTGTCGGCGTTGAAGGTCACCTTGATGATGCGTTCCTTCACCGGTTTCATCGTCTCCACCTGATCCGTGTTGTGTCCGGCAACAGCCGTGCCGCCTAGCCCCGTGGCCTGGGAGAAAAGCAGAGAGGTCACACAGGCCCACAGCAAACATGTGTGTGTGTGTGGGTGTTTCTGGACGTGTGTCTCACCTGGCAGTAGAGGCGGTACAGAGGTACAGAAGCATAGGACAGCCCGATCATTCCCACCCCGGCAGCAGCAATGTATGTCAGCACCGTCTTGTTCCTGGTCCTCCAGTCCTCCTCCTGACCCTTCGATTTCCCACTGTGGTTCCTCGTCGGGAGGCGAGAAGCAGGCCGCCGCCGAAGCAAGTGTTCACCCTGAGAGAGCAGGGTCCTCTGAGAGCTGCCGCGAAGCGCCCGGACGGATCCCGTCAACGGGGGCGAGAGGGACGGACGCAGCAGAAGAGGCAGCAGCATCTCACCTGAGGGGCTCAGCTGCATGTCAAACAGAGCACAATGCACACTGCATTCGGGATCAAAGCCATGGTCTTTAAAATGAATCTTTAATAAACACAAAAATAAAGTCTGAGAAACTGACTCGGACCTTGAGAAATATCCAAAAGCTTTTGCAAGTAAAAGTGTTGTAATGGGCACAGTTGTGTCTCTCCAGTTCATTTATCTATAATCGTTATTTCTGTCTGTTTTCAGCTAATTTGTCTCCCTTTTGCTATAAAACAGAAGGGAAACTTTCTGCTGAGCTCACGATGATGAAGTCAGACCTCAAATCAGCTGTTTAATGTCTTTACCTGTCTGAACATATACCTAATCTGACTTGGGGTCAGTGTTTATTCTCCTCACTAAATAATAAGACCTGCAAGCAAAACTCAAGGCAAAAAAACAAAAACAAAAACACCGAGTTTAAACGAATCGTCAGTTCAGTTTTAATAACAGGTTCAGTAGTAATATAAGTATAGTTACCTATGAAGAGCAGCTCAGCAGTAAGCAGACGGTTATCAAACATTCAGCAGTGCAACACGAAATTGAGTCCTACCGCAAGAAGAAAAATTCCGCAGGCACAGTTCCGTCCGTTTGGCTCATTACTGCCCTCTGCAGGAAAGTTATTGTATTCACAAT
Organism: Girardinus metallicus; assembly: GCA_903067095.1. NCBI lineage: Eukaryota > Metazoa > Chordata > Actinopteri > Cyprinodontiformes > Poeciliidae > Girardinus > Girardinus metallicus. The sequence goes on from CAEGAE010053235.1 coordinate 32,919, forward strand.
TTTGTGTCGTAGGGAAAATAAATTATTAAAATATTATAGAAAATGAAGAAATACAAATTTAACCCCCCTGATTCCAGAAGAATAATTAATACAAAAAACAAAAAGAAAGAGACATGCAATATAAGTACATTAAAAGTAGTATAAAAAGAACAAAATTATAATATGACAGAAGGAAATAATCTGCTTTGTACACAAATGATAAATCGACATTTGTCATCCTAATCCTAAGTATTAGGATGACTAATATTAAGTCAAATCAATAAAAATTGATAAATAATAAATAAATTAGTTAAAGTCAGAAAATAAATTGTCCAATTGCATATATAAATTGCCAAGACATATTTGATAGATTTGCTTTATAAGCCTTAAGTGGTTGTAGATTAATGTTCATCGATATATTCTACAAAAAAACTATCTACACATTTGTTAAAACCTGAATTGCAAACAGACAAGCATAATTAATTTTAAATAAATACACGAATAAACAAACAAAAAAACACTAATTAAATGTTCAATAAATAAGTATTAACCATAAAAATACCCCAAATGTTAGTGCGATTATTATATGTGTTCAGAAAGTGAGCTGTAAGGAAAGACGATTGTCAGAGGTTACTGTCGGACATAACCAGTATCGATGAGCTACGGGGGCCGGTAGAGTCCAGACCGTGCGGCAGCAGCAGTGATGGAGGGGGTGACGGTGGGCCAGGTATTCGATGCTGAGTGTATCCTCAGCAAACGGCAGAGGAAGGTAAGAACCGGACCCTACCTTGAGTCCATAGTTCTCTGTGTGTTCTGGTTCCGCTTCTTGTGCTTACTGTGTGTGTCTCTTCAGGGAAAGTTCGAGTATCTGGTGAAGTGGAGAGGCTGGTCTTCCAAGTGAGTAGCTGCGGCTAGCTGCTAGCTGCTAACACAAAGACGGTGTTTACAGTGCCAATTGGATTGGTACCGCCCGAACTAGTACTAGCTGTTGACTGCTTTCACAAATAGGTTGTTTAAACTGTGGCTCCGCTCGTTTTAACAGCCAAACCAGAACCACTTGCTAACTGCTAACACAGAGAGATTGTTTAAGCTGCGGGCCAGGAACCCGGTGGTACCTTCTGAACCCATATCCGATGGATTCTGTTAGTATGAACTCCAGCCTCAGTCGGACGTATGAACCAGACCAGAACTATGTGGATATATTTCGGTCAGAGACCTCTTTAACGATCATGAAAAAGAAAAAAAAAACATTTCAGTGAAATTAATGTAGAAAAAAATAGCAAAATCATCAAAACATTCATTGAACCGGACCCACAAGAAGAAACTGGTTGGACGTTAGCTTTGAACCAGTGATCAGCCTGCTTTTGCTTTGTGCTATTGCCTCTCTATTTCTGATTTTCATTCATCTGTTTTTCTAATACCTTTTAACATTTAGAAGTACAATCTCAGCCACGTTTTTTTTTTTTATTTACTATAGAAATGCCCAAATCTAGCTTCTCAATAAGGTCAGTGGTCTGACTGGAAGAACTATTAACGAGCAAATCCCTTTTCTGAAATGTCCTAAAACTTACACGCTTACTTACTTATAACTCTTTAGGCCTTCAGTTGACTGTAAGCATACAAAACAAACAAACTGAACAGTTCATTTCCTGCAAAAATCTACTTTAAACATTGGAACAGCTAAAGTAAAAGGGTGCTTTTATTTTATCTGGACATTCTTCTTCATGGCATGTCCAGACATGCCTAAGTTAGGTGCTTTGCTTCCATCATTGTAATTTATTAATACCTACTGCAGATATCAACCACCTTTTCTATACAAGGATGCAATTCCTATCTTACTAGATGCAATTTGTCTAGAGTTGTTAAACCTACGTGATGTTTTTTTTTTGTTGTTGTTGTTGTTTCATGAACAACTGCTGAAAACCTGCGAATCCCGGTGGTTGGGTGCCATGGCAGTCATTCATTTATCAGCCCGACTTGTCTTGGAGTTAAAAAAAAATGTTTAAAGTTGACGGGAGATTTGAAGATATTGCTTGATAATTATGTGTTATTGAAAGATTGGAAGATTAATACCCGAACACCAACTATGAAGTTTTAAAAATGCAAACATTTTAAAAAGAAATAAATAAGCAACGCTTAGCCTGGCATAAGTAAAGCCTGGTGGCCCGCCAGGCTTATAGTACACTGGAGGAAACCCTGAATATTGTTAATAGCGTTTAAATTTTGATTTTGTATAAACTGTAAAAGTGATCAAAATGCCACTGGAGTCGATTAAAGTTCAGTTTACTGCGAGAGGATTGAACTGCGTGGTGTTTGTGCTGGACGCACAGTTTGCGGCAGGGTTGCTGTTTTGGTTTTATAGGGAAAACTTTGTAAGCATTTGGGAATTTTGCAAACACTAATTGCATGTTTTTTATGCCATATTATTCTTTATCAAGCTGTGTCCTTGGATTTATTTCAAGGCCTTTTCCAAAGCTGAAGGGGAGGAGGAAGCAGTGAATGGAAAATCACCACAGAGTTTCTTTCTAGAATTAACTATTTGTGTACAAACTATCTGGAGAGACTGAAGCTGATTAATGATGGGGGTTTTTTTTTTTGGTTTTTTTTTCTTAAGGCACAACAGTTGGGAGCCCGAAGAGAACATTCTGGACCCGAGATTGCTGGCAGCTTTTCATAAGAGGTGAGAGACGTTTGTTTTATAGCATCCATCAGCTATAAAACAAATAATGTTGTTGTTTTTTTTTCTGAAAAACATTTCAAATAAAAACCAATGTCTCCAATCCCAACAAATTAATTAATCAGAGCTTGCATTGTTCACAGAGTTTAAGGCCTATTACATTTGGTAGCGCTCTGACCTGCCAATTCCAATTTTAACTGATGAGCGTTTTTGTTTTTGAACATGGACAGCAGAATCCTTTTTCTCCCCCTCTGCCACCTGGATGTAATAAAAATGTGACGTCATCTAAGTGATGTTTAATAGTAAAATGAAATGGTAGGGATTCACAACATTAACAGGGGTGGGACACATGTTTGTGAGCTTTTCAAATAAGTCAGACTTGGAAGATATGCTATTTGTTTGGGCTTGTGATAATGATACAGCTGAGGATCGGGGTGTTACTAACGAAAGCAGGAAATAATGTCAGTATTGTAGTTGGTTTCTGTCATGGTAAATATCTGTAATATAAAAAAATATCACTGGGCATTTACAGTTAACGGGATGTGGGTGGGACTATATATAATAGCTAACTGAATAGAATTTCAGCATGTCCCTTTTACTCCTTTTTTAATAAAAAATATGTTTTTTGCATGCCTGGAAACATAATTTTCATCACATTACAGAGCTACTGTTATTATTTTTTTTCAACTTTAAATAACAGCTGTGGCCAACTTCATATTTGAAAAGGGAAAGCTTGTATTTACTGCTACATTCTACTAGATCGTTCATTTATTGTCATTTTCACTCAGTAATAGCCTCCACACTGAAGGGGATTGCTGTCTGATAGTAGTTATATATGATGCGTTCACTGCCCGGAGAAGGGTTAATTTTTCAGACTCTTAAGTGTCAGATTCCACTCACCAGCAGATTTGTTGTGCACCTCTACCAACAACAAAGGTTTTAATCTTTTCTAATAAACTGGATTTGGAAGACCTGATCCAATCTTTGCTCCTCACTGTTTTCCAGAGAACAAGAACGGGAACTTCTTTTTCAGAAGAAAGGAAAACGTCCCAGAGGACGACCCAGGAAAATCCTGGTAACTGAACCACATTGGTTCGTCTTGTTTACTCCGCTGTCTCGTCTTTATCTCCGCTCATTCGTCCTCATCTCGTCCTCAGCCTCCACCCGCTGACACCAAGGACAGCCATTCCTCCTCCTCTTCCTTCGGCCTCTCATCCGAGCCCTCCTCTTCCTCCGAGGAGGATGACGACGATCACGTGAAGAAGGCCAAGCAAAGTCCTCGTATTCACCCCGTACCCCAAAAGCGGCCTCAGATCCTGTTGGCCAAGCCCGATCCGCCGCGTAAGAAGCGTGGGAGGAAGCCGCTGCATCCGGACCTGAAGGCGTTGCGGCAGGGAAAGAGTCTTCCTTCTCCTCCACGCCACCACCAGCCAATCAGGTCGCCCAGAGATGAGCCGCGGCCCGGTGTGAAGAAGCCCCTGCAGCCGGCCAGCTTCACCTACCCGGGGCTGAGCCGGAGCTCCAGAGAGGAGGGCGCCTCTTCCTTCTCTCAGAGCTCCACTTCAAAACCCGGATCCCTTAACTGCGTCTGGGCCGGCCGCTCCCTGTCCGCCTCGTCCTCCCACAACAAAGGCAGTCCATCACAGAAGCCATCTGAACTGCGACGCGCCGTCTCCGAAACAGGAAGCGTCAGAGCGGACGCTTTTAAAGGATCTGCTCAGAAACCAGCGCCTCTCGGTCTGCACAGCAGCTTTGGAGGACACCCGATAGCGGCGCAGCGCCCCCCGCTGACCCACAGAAGGCAGGACAGCCTGGGCGGTCAGTCTGGCTTGGTTCAACACAAACAGCAGAACTCTAGTTTCTCCAAACAGTCACCTTCACCGACACCCAGAGAGCGGACCAGCCAGGCGTTGAATCTACGAGCTCTCAACCTGCAGAGTGTCGGTAAGCTTCCGGGAAGCGGCGGTTTGCAAGGGGGATCACGTAGCACTGGTGTCGGCAAAGGAACCACAGCTGGAGGGCAATGCTCTGGACCCGGTGCCGCAGAAGCTGGATGGAGCAGGACGCAACCTGCAGGAGGCAGCAGGCAGGAGGAGCACAAACACGGGTCTAGCTCTCAGAACTGCAACTTGAACGAGCTCAGCACCGGCGATTCGGACGACACCAGCAGCAGCGAATCGGAACACGACCAATCATCGTTTCCCGGCAACACGAGGCCGAGCGTCAGCAGCAACGCCGCCGAGTCGGACACGGAAACGGACTGGAGGCCGGCCAGTAGCCTCATGGAGCACGTCTTTGTAACTGACGTCACGGCCAACTTCATTACGGTGACGGTGAAGGAGTCGCCAACCAGCGTGGGATTCTTCCACTCCCGGAATCACTAAAAAGAAAGGAAAAGACCTGGAATTCTCGTTGCAGCCCCTGCTAATGAAGGAACTCTGAATAAGTTTCTTTTTCAAGTCAGACCGCAGTTGGACTCTGATCAAGTTTAACGGAGCAGCTTATGAAGGTTTGTTTGAGGTTGTTAGGTTATTCTTTACAACTGTGCTTGCGATGGTTGAGGGGTTTCTCAGTCCATCAATAGGAAGACTAGGAAAACCTGATCAGGTTCTAGACTTTGGAGGCGTCTGCGCTGCTCTGATATGCTGATATTTTGTTGCTGAGGTAGTGGAGAGGATTGGATCAGTCTGTGGTGTGTTTCCGCCCTTAGTTAGGTTTTATCTGTGATATGCCTTGAGAATGGGTGAGTAAAAGAGGTAATATAATACTTAATACGTCACCTGGAACTCTATGTTGCAGTTCTCAGTTCATGTCAGGAGGTGGCGTAGTTTTACAAACCCAAAGCTGGGAAATATTAACCGATTAACTCCAGCCTGTTTTGTTATTGTATATAAGCTGACGCTGTAGCATCGGTGAAACTAAATCATGTCCTCACATCAGCTCAGTAAACACTCGTCTTCACTGTTGTTTCCCTCAAGATTTTTGGCTTGAGCTGTTATCTTCATGACTGTTTTTATCAGTTTCTAGTCCGTTTTCTTTCCAAGAAGCCAAAATCTGTGATCTTGGTCTCCATTGTGGGTTCTTTAGGCTTTCCGCAAGCCTTACAAGGACTGGTACCAGAAGGTTCCTTACATGTTCTTAGATGGCCAGTAATCTGTTGTGTGGCTACAAAGGAGACCAGATGCCCATAAAGCTCGACACTGTTTGGTTTAATGATTGTTAGTAGCTCCAGGTCAGTTTGCTCCTTCCCGAGTTCATACTCATATACTTAGTAAATGGTATGTCAGTTCATTGTAGTCAATTATTTATTCTCAATAATGAAGATAAATTATCATAAAAATGCTCAACTATAATTTAAAGGTGGTATTATCTGAGACCTTCAAGTTCTACTCTATTCTCATTGATTTTGGTTCTTTATTTTCATTCATGCCAACTGCTAAATACAAATAACGGTGATCTGCTGTTAGAGACCTACTGGAGATGTACAATCACGTTTCCTTTCTGTAAGCTAGGAGTAGATTATACAAAGTACCTCTTTGGCTGGCAAAGCAGGTACTAAACATATCAAACTAGCTGGTACAAGTTGATGCAATCTCAACACAAAACAACCCAGACCCGACTGCTCCCTTTTGACCTGAACTAGTTGTGTACGAAACGACTGGAGCAGCGCAGGTACTAAATGGCGAAGAGGTGAAACGACCAGCAAAGCCATCTTTGTAACATTCACCACTCCGTCTCTACTGACTTCTGCTCGCTGTAAGGCCAACTCACTTTGGGCGTGTCCCTGCTTGATTTGTTTGACGTTGAGGTGAAATATTGGACCAGGAAATTCTCATACCATAAAGAAAATCATCACGGGTTTAATTAGGGATGGTCAGGGATTCTGATCAATTTTTGCAGACATTATTTTGGTGTTAATTTCAAAGTAAAAGAAGTCAGGTGATCTTGCCATTTAAAAAAATACTTACTTCTGACCCGGATCATCGGTGAAGGAAACCTTTTGGCTTCTTGTAAAAATTTAATTTGTCTCATTCCTAAGCTGAACTTTATATGTACTTGAATGAAATATCTGTATATGTATTTTTGTTTTAAGGATTTTTAATTTTCTTTGTTTTGTTTTTGAGGAATCACCCCAAAGAAGCGAATAATGGTCCTTTAAGCTTTCTGTAATGACACTGTTTGAGATGTATCTTCTTCCATGCCGCTTTTAGGACAGTCTGAAAATGATTATTTTAATTTCAAACTCAGTCTTTTCTCCTTGATTTGATTTGAATTGGAAGGACCTGAGTCCGGTTCAACATCAGCTGTCATTAAAGGGTAACAGTATGCGTTGAAGTAGGATTTTGTAAGAATCTGCTGTCAGCATGTAGACTCTAGAAACCATCAGATGGACATTAATAACTCTTCTGCAGGTCCTCAGGTCTCAGCTGGACTTCCACTGCCACCTCCCAGCTTCCTGCCAGCGATCTGTTCAAACCTTCCTGCTCCTCTCCAGCTTTTGATTCTAGACTCTCGCTGTTTTCCTGGACCTCATTTTTTTTCTATGTCTGAGCTTCTCCTGAAGAACTCCCATCGGAGTTCTTTGCGTTCCGTCTTTGGACCAAAGGTGTATTGAATGTGAACTCTTTTGTTCTGACTCGTATCGTGGACAGTATTTCCCGCACTAAGCACAGTACAGATGTAAGCTGACGGAAACGTCCCAGTATCACTTAAACCAGTTTTGTACCATTTGTAATACACACATCGTTGCAGTGTATTTTGAATTTGAATTATGTGTTATTTATATTTGTAAATACGTGAGGATTTTATTTTATTTTTTTTCATGATGTGATATCTGATATGGATCTGGTGCTCATGTCGGCTGATTAGCTTCAGATTCCTTGTAGCCTGTGTGCCTCTGCCGTCTGAAGGATTCGGGAAATAAACCGTAACAACTGGGCTCTCTTTGTGTAGTTCCTGTCTCCCACCAGCAGGTGTCTCTGTTTCATCCTCAGGAAACATCAGCCAACAAATCAAGTGGACGGTGTTGGAAATGGCAACTCAAAAAAGAATTCTTAAATAAATAAATAAAATAAAATGCATCGGAAAAATATGAAATCATTGCAATTTTATTTTTAAAAGTATGTGAAAACAGTGAAAAATAATGAGTTTGTCAAATTTACAGGACAGCATTTTTATTTTTAATTTGAGGACGCTTAAGTAGTATTTGTGTCCATTTTTGTACACACCTGGATCATAACGCAACCGTGAAAATCAAAAACAAAACCACACCAGACGAAGACAGACCTTGAACCGTTTTTAAGCAGCCACGACTTCAAAAACCCAAACTGCATCCATTTGCTGATTTGTGACTTCTTGGTGTGACTTAGCTGCACTGCAGCTCACGTCAGTTTTAATGGCTATTTCTCTCTTTGTTCATTAAAACTTCACTTTCTTCAATAACTCTTAAAATGTGGAAAAATCCATGCCCAGCTGGTCAATATAAAATAAAAATAAAACAAATTATAGCAATGCTTGCTCACATATTCTTCTAGAACAAATTTAACTTGTTTTCTTTGACACTATTTTCTTTGTTTTTATTAGTTATTAAGGCTTCAGCTCATGATTGAACTATAACTAAAGAAAAGTGTGGAAAGAGAGAGGTAGATGTGGAAAATTTCATTGCTGTGTTGTTGTGACTCTGTGTCCATGAAGTTAAGATTCACAAGATTGGCCCATTTCTTTAATCTCTCAGTTAAATATTTAAAAGCTGGGTCATTGTACATTTTTATAAGTACAATTTCACCTTTTTGTTATTACCTCCATAATGAATCCAGAATACAATTTAAAATAACAATTAATGCCCTTAATAATCAGACAGCATCCTATGTAAAAGATCTCACTGCTCCTTGTTTTCCTAATGAAGTCCCTCAAGTTTGTTGGTGCTTCCCGGAGTTTTCAAAAAATTGAAAACGTTTGTCAAGTAAAGTGCCTGGAGATGACAATTTACGTATGCTAAATCTTACGTAAATAAAACTGAACTGATTACATTCCCACCAGAAATTAGAGGGAAATTTTACAAACTTAATATCTGCCAGAACAGCGTTTCACAGAAAACAAACTCGTCATTAAACTACTAAATGCGTTTTATCGCTCCGGTGTAATTCCAGCTCCCAGACACCGGCTGAAGGCAGACTCAAATTGACCGTGTGTGACAGACAGGACTGTGCACGGAGCAACGCTGACCCTGACTGAACACTGCAAGCAGAAAATCATGCATGTTGGAAGCAGATGCTGTCGCTCCACGTAGCTGATGCAGATTTCTGCTCAGAGCCAAAGCAGAGAGGTGGAATTTTCCTGAAGTGAGTCCCTGTCAGGAGCAGGAGACGACGAAGTGGGCCCCTCACAGTGGGCTAAACAGTGAGAACTCTGTGGGGCAGTCAGTGACCTGCCCCGACCCAAAACCTGCAGTCCTAATGGAAAATACACTCTTAATCTAACCAACTCTGCTGCCCCCTGCTGGATAACTAATGTTTTTTTTTTTTTTTCTGGACATTACGAATAGGAAACATTGTTGTAAACTGAACCTACTACTGTTTCCCTCTGTCTGCGTGTCGAAAATGGTTGACTGAAAGAAACTGTCTGAAAGTCAACATTATTAGCGCCGCCTGCTGCCCATTAAACACTTTCCCATAAGTGGAAGAGATCAGGTTTGGCAGAATCGGGTTGAAGTGTCGATGAAATGTTTTCAGGATGTAATTTGGTATCTTTACATGAGCCATGAAATGGATTATGGCGAAGGAGCAGCACATGAAGTAGTCTGTCCTGGGATGACAGATACCGAGAACACAGCTTTATCATTCCCAGAGGAATTGGTCAAGGTTTAATCAAACAGACAAAGACAGTGAAACATCCAGAAGGGTCATCTTCGGGTCAACGCCCGCTGAAGTGATACCAATGGGGAAAAATAAAACAAAGGCACCAAACTCACGGATAAATGGCCACATGTGCTTACTTGCTATGTTTGACCCGCACTAGGGCTGATTTGGAGAGGCAGAAATTTTATTCAGAAAATTCTTATGTACCAGTTTCTTGGACAAACCCGTTCAGGAACAAAACGGGAAGCTTTAAAAGGCTGTAAAAAATTGGGATTGAGTCCAAATGTTTAAAATTAACTCAGAAGCTGGTTAAATAGGATTCTTGGCTGGGAGCAACAATCAGCATCACCAGCCAATGTAAAAGGCACATCCAAAAAATTATGTTAGACACAGAAACCACTAAGAACGTCCAACAGAGAGCCTCAAACATGATGTCCAAACCACCAGTCCACTTTAGCTCCTTGTACTGCTGCCAGCGTTTTCATTAAGGCAATCCCTAATCTATGAGTTTGGATGTTTCAAGTAGGATGTCCACTCCTGGGATTATTAGCTATAATGTATATATTTTTTGTTCCACCGTCCAGTGAAATTGTCCCAGTAACCCTCTCCCAGCTGCTTTGCTTGCATTGCTGATACTTTCCCACCTTGACATTGAGTTAAAACACGTCCAAACATTTTGTGAGAGTTGGAGAATTTACTCCACCGGGATTTAGTAAATTTATTCAAACATTCCCTGCCACACACACACACACACACCCACACCCACGCACACCCCCACACGCACTCGCATGTACACGCAGCCTCCCAGTCACTAACTGGTATTACCTGATGGCAGCAGGTTGTGTATGTTGGCACACAGTTCAGCAGACTGTAGCGACATGTCTGGCTTTCAGGGCTCTCTGCAGGTCACCTTTACAGCGGCAGACAGGTGGAGGCATGTACATATGATCTGAGTCATCAGACAGCATTAACAAACCTTCAGACACACTCAGCTACCGTACGCTTATTAATAACAATGAGAACAGGAGAAAAGTTTGAAACCTCCTCAGTTATCTGACGTTCCCCATGCTATTAAGAGAATCTCCTCAGACAGCAGTATCTTCGGAAGACTTTGGTTCATGTCTTCTTCAATCCGAAGATGGACTGGAGTGGAACGGACTCCACTGAAAACGCCCTGATTCTTCACCTGTCTTACTCATCCCGTCTGTCTAAACCTGGCCACGGTTTGTGTCGACAGCAGACAGCTATGAGGCCACCGAAGCTGCCTTCAAGTGTTAGCCTAGCATCCCACAGTGTGTTTTACCTTCATTAAAGTTTCAGTTACAGCTCAGAAAACAGGGGAGAGGCAGAAATTCTCATATTTTTTGTAAATACTATAAATCCATCTTCTTGCACCGTTGTCCCTAGTGGGGTTAGGAGGGGTGCAGGCGCCCATCTCCAGAGAGACATTTCAGACGAGAGGCGGGGTACACCCTGGGCAGGTCGCCAGTCCATCGCAAGGGCAACTCAAAGACAAACAACCATGCACACACACGCACTCACACCTAGAGAGACCAATTAACCTAACAGTCATGTTTTTGGACTGTGGTAGGAAGCCGGAGAACAAACTCCATGCAGAAAGGCACCGAGCCGGGAATCGAACCCAGGACCTTCTTGCTGCAAGGCAACAGTGCCTCTAACGTGAAAATGCTTTGCATAAAAATTGTATGTTTTTCTTTAAACTTTTTTTTTTCATATGGAGTACCTCAGGGAGGTTGCTACATATAAGCAGGTGATTTTTTTTTTTTTTTTTTTTTGTCTTTGTTGAAGGAATCATTCACATTTTACGGAAAAGTTTCTGATGAGTGAAGAAACCAGTAGTATCTTCTTTTCATTATATTTATTTATTAGTGCAAAGGGCAGGACTAATTATTAACTAATTAATCTGCTGGCTGTTTTTAAAGCAAGCCCCCACTCCCCCCCAAAACAAAAGAAAAAAAATGCAGTATGGAGTAAAATATCAAAATTGAGCACACCTTGCCTGAATATGTTCGGTTCTTCATAGAATCTTGTATAAATATGTGATCAAAAATATATTTTTCGGCCAGAATCAAGCATTTAAGTTAAAAAAAGTAAACATGCTAAAAAGTTAAAAAGTGCCTGTGCGAATTGTACTTATACGGGTTAAATGTGACTAATATATCATGTCTATTTATGCAAACTGGATGAATTGAAGGGTCAATGACCAGTGATTGCACTGGCACTAGAACGTTATAGATGAATAATAATTTGAGCAACATTTGTGTAAAAATATTTGCAGTAGGACATAAACTGTTGCCAACAACTCACAGGAAAAAAAAAAAAAATCGGGGGAATTTGAGCCTGGGAAACGCCTGAAAACAAGAAAAAAAAAAAGAAAGAAAGAAAGTAAAACTGTTGTATCCATGATAACACATTTTTATATTGTCTTGGTGTTATTTGCAAGTCCCCCCAAGATGCTTAAGTCCTGCTTGGTGTCAAATTCAAACCAACATTTTTAGAACAAAACATACAAGCAAAAAAGTATTCTCTACTGTAACAAGAAAACAGCATGCCTTCTTTTAGAGACACAGAAATATTGTGTTGTCAATGACCTTCAAGTCACCTGTATTGAAAACGGTGGACGTCAACGTCAAAACAGACAACTTTCCAACTTGATAGTTATAAAAACATTTATTGACAAAGTCTGAATTTTCGGTATTTTACAAGTCAAATGACAGAAACGTGTCTTTGTTTTTTTGGGGTTTTTTTTTTTGTACAAATATCAAGATTCTATGAATTTATTGTAAAAATGTGGAGTGCTGTAAACAATTGACATCTCTCTCTAAAAGTTCTTTTAAGTATTTTTGTCCCACCCCCATACAAAATAGGGCATTGTCATCAGTTTTATGGCATTTTAAACATCACAGTTTTGCCTAAATAGATCAAATGTTCTCCAAAATATTCCTTTGAATTGACAGTTTTGTCCTTTTCAAACTAAATAGGAGCTTTGTTTGCAATTGTGTGACCATGAACAGTTCAATAATCCAATTGCAAATAAAGCCTGGCGATTAATAATTGGTTTTTATGACCATCATCTGATCCCACAGTGGGGGAACATTTCGGTTTCAAACCCAGTCACCTGTGGATTCAGACAGGAATTCATTTATTAATTCCAAGTTTTGAACTTCTTGCGGCACATTCTGAAAATTCATCGAGACAGTTTTCCTGAAAACTGAAGTTTAACTCAGTCTTATAAATAACAAACAGACACATATGATTTATATTAATACAGAAGAGCAGAGATTATAAAAAAAAAAAAAAAAACAAAACAACTGACCATCATTTATAAAGTTTAGTCCCGAAGTAATACAGCAATCTGAAGACGCAGAAAGCGATTCTCCTCTGAGATTTTTTTTTTTTTTTCTTTTGAACAGTTCCGCGGATCCGGAACCGGTTCTCCTCAGTTCGGACAGGAGCATTTGCACTCGGATATGACCGGGTACTGGATGTGGATCCAGGCGCACCTCTGCGGAACCTTTTTCTGCGGGCAGTGCCACCTCAGGAAAGTCAAATGAGTCGCTTTGGCCGGTTTGCACGTCATCCCCTCCGGAACCGAGCAGGACCGCTTGCTGTAGCAGCTGCCCACCTTCAGGTAGCGCGGCCAGAACCGCCAGCCCAGTTCGGTCCACGCGTAAACCACCGGACACAGCGTGTAGGCCCAGAGCATCCTGCGCAGCTTCCGGTTCGCCTTCTGCTTCTTGCCGAACAGCAACTCCAGCTCCAGGGTTCGGATTTCTTTCGGCATCGGTCCGGTGAGCTTCGGGCTCTGATCCGGGTCGTCCTCGTAGAGGACCTCCGGCGGGGACACGGACATGAAGTCCGGGTTGAAGTGGCTCCCCAGGAGGCTTCGGAGCTCCGTCCCGTTCAGGTCCTTCTCCGTCGGGTCCAGCTGCGGGTCCGGTTCCTCCTTCAGGACCTCCACGGGCAGAGAGTCGCTGGGGATGGGGCGGATGAAGTGGTTCAGGTGTTGGCACACCCCGTCCTGGATCCAGAGCGCCAGAGAGAGAAACAGCAGGAGCCAGCGGGAGGGATCCATCCCCCCTGTCTGATCCCGATCGCCACAGATCCCCAGCAGAGCTCCGGGTCTTCTCCACAAAAAAAAAAAAAAAAAAAAAAAGATAATCCAAGAGGGAGTTCAACCCACCTCCAGGCAGGACTAAGTCCGGGATCAGCTCCGGGCTCCGGGCTTCATGGTGGCTGCAGGCTCCTTGGTCCTGCCGGAGCCGAACTGAGTCGATCTGACTCCGGCTGCGCGCACATATTCTGCAGGAGGAGGCTGATGTCATCCAAACCGAGCCACACCTCCGCGCACTTTACGCACCGGCGGTGGCGGATTCTTTTTGGGGATCGACGAAAGGATAAAGTTGCCGGGAGCGGCAATAACCGTTGAGGAGGCAGGAACAAGCTGAGGTTCGGTGTGTTCTGGGTCATTTTGTAGTCTTACCAAGTGTTTCTCTGCTCTGGTCTTTTTGTTGTTGTTGTTGTTTTTCGTGCCAAATATCTTAGTACACTTAAAAGAAGACAAAACTATCTTACAAGTAACTTTTCAGCAAGATGCGGGAGCTTGTTTAAGTCAGAATGTCACTAGTACTGATGAGAAAGTACCAGTT